>JAQQAE010018319.1:0-11227 GCA_029823295.1 Pseudamia nigra
TTTTAATCATTTTAAGTGAGAAAATATGTGGGGGTGTCCTAATTTATTCCTCACCAGAAATTGCATTCTTTTTAAATGTGTCACTGGAAATGTACAGACACAGTGAACGTCTGTGTCGCTGTGGGATGGAAACATGAAGTTGTACAGGTAAAGCACCAGAGGAGGGACGTTTCACTACTCTGACACATTTGCATTTGTTTTGTTTTCTTGATTATTTAGTGCATTTTTTTTTACTCATTTTCACGATTATTTAGTGCATTTTTTTTACTCATTTTCACGATTATTTAGTACATTTTTACACATTTCCTTGTATACTTTGTTTATTTTTACTAATTTTATTTATTATTTTGGTCATTTTTGGTCCTTTTTTTGGACTATTTTGATCATTTTTACTAAATTTCTTGATTATTTCTGTTACTTTGTTCATTTTCTTGACTATTTTGTTCATTTTTGTGTGGTTTCTTGTTAACCTTTGCACAGTTTTCTTGACGGTCTTTCTCATTTTTATGAATATTTTTGATTATTTCATTCATTTCTACTAATTTTCTTTTTGCACATTTCAGCTAATTTTTCTTGATGATTTTGTTCAAATATACTAATTTTCTTGACTATTTTGTTCATTTTTGCATATTTTTGTGCTTATTTTGTTTATTTTAGCTAATGTTCTTGATGATTTTGTTCAGTTTTACTAATTTCTTGATTATTTGATTAATTTTTACTCATTTTCTTGACTATTTTGTTCATTTCAACTAATTTTCTTGATGATTTGTTCCATTTTACTAATTTTCTTGATTATTTTGTTCATTTATAATAATTTCCTTGACTATTTTGTCATTTTTGCATATTTTCATGCTAATTTTGTTCATTTCAGCTAATTTTCTTGATGATTTTGTTAAATTTTACTCATTTTCTTGACTATTTTGTGCATTTTTGCCTACTTTCATGCTTACTTGTTTATTTGTATTCAAGGTAATCTTACAGTTTACTTAAGTACTTTACTCACTTGTTATTTTTTATTATTTTATTAACGTGTTGCTCTTTCTGTTCATTATTTTTATGCCATTTTTTTCCATTTCAGTGTTTTTTTTACTCCTAATCATTGAAGTGGAGCAAAATGTATCTGGGTAGAGACACATTTTTTTCCTTCACAAATACAACTAAGAGTAAAAAGTATAGGAAAAACTATTCAAGTACATGTATAGGAGTAAATGTGTTTGAGTACATTTGAGTGCAAGAAATAGCAGCAGCTTGGTTTAGTTTTAAACCTGAGAGTCTAAAGCTAACAAACCACTGCATCAAACACCATCCACCAAGCCCACACGAGTCTAATGTGCTGTGACATAATGCACATAATGCGTCATTTTGGTTGGTGCTTCTGAATTTATCTTGGTTTTATCTTTGTGTGGGTCATTGTGGGGTTTTTTTTTTCTAGTCTGACTCATTCATGAGCCATGTGTTTACCCCCTCCCCACTACAGTGTCAACAAATCAGGTGTCACTACAGAAGGTGTTGTAAGGTTTTACACCACGTTGTAACAGATACGATGTCTTAACAGCCTCTATGAAGGGATTTTTAGGAAAAGCTTTTTAGTTTTGTAAAGTTTGAGAAATCATTTATTGTCAATCAATCAATTTGTGACTTTTCTGCCTCAGCTTATAGTGGGGAAAAATGGACAAAGTGACCAAGGGAATGAGTGAAAGATAACAAAATGAACAAATTAATCAACATGATGAAAAAAAATCACAAAAAAACAAAATAGCCATTGAAATGAGACAAAAAGAAGATGAAGAATGAAGAAATAAAAAGGAAAACATTTGGAAAAAATGAGCAAATGTAATTGGCATAGTGTAAAATGAAGAAGCATCAACAACATTGTAAAAAAAAGAACAAATATCAGAAGGGCAATAAGAGATAATCAAGAAAGTGAGAAAAAATGAGCAGTGCAATAAACAAAAGTCCTCAAAACTGTCAAAAAATGAACAAAATCAATATAATGATCAAGAAACTGGACAAAAGTGAATGTTACAGTGAAGAAAATGAACAGGGTCGAATGAATTATTCAAGAAGCTGAGCAACAATGAACAGAATTATAAACAAAATGCTAAAAAAATGAAGAAAATAATCAAGAAAATGACCAAAAATGGACAAGGTCATAAATAAAATAACCAAAAATGAACAAAATAGTTAAAAAATGAACAAAAAATAGCAATGCATTAGAATCTTCATTGCCATTGCAATTAATACACAGTGTCAAGTACAACAATATTATTGCTCATGTGGATCGCGCTAAAAAATACAGAAATATAAAATATTGCACATCACATATTGCACATCATTTATTGTTAATTGTCCACAACGCCCAGGAAAAGAAAACCATGTGAAACCATGTCAAGAAAATATGCAAAAATGAACAAAATAGTCAAAAAAATTAGTAAAACTGAACTAAAATCATGAAGAAAATTAGCTGAAATGAACAAAAAGTCAAGAAAATGAGCAAAAAATCAACTGAATAATAAACAAAATGAATAATAAAATGATCAAGTAATCAAGCAGCAAAAAAGTAAATGAGCAAAAGTGAACACATCAGAAAACAAAATGTCCAAAAATTGTGAGAATAATCAAGAATGAAAATGATATTAAACAAGAATGGAATTATTAAACAATGAAAAATGAAAAAACAAAAAATGAACAAAGTAACCAAAAAAATGAATAATAATGTCATTATTTATGTAAAGTAAATGAATAAATTCAGTCTTTTTTCAATACACACTGTACTCATATTGAAATCTTCACATCCTGGGCTTGTGGAGCGGAGGAGGTCGAGCAGATAAGGATGTTATTTTTGCGGTGAAGGAGTCTGAATTCTGCTGAGGACAGTATTGTGTGGTCTTGAGAGGCGGTGTAGAAATTCCTCATGGGGAACACGCTGACCTGAGGCCTGACCTGTAAGTGTCGACTTTTATGTGTGGCTGTGCTGCGGAGTGTGCTATGGCCATTTGTTTATGGCTCTGTGCTGTGGTATTTAATAGCACTAATCCACCGTGTGCTGTGTGGAACCAGACGGAGACGCTTCAGGGCGGGTTTAGATGATTTAGTCACAGATAAATCATGATTTCAGACATTCTGTTGCACCACTGGTTACCGGCTCCTGTGTGAGGACTCTGAAGTGGATCACAGAAGTGTGTGGAAAAGATAAATCTGTATGTGTTGAATTATTATTGTCTTTTTTGCTGACATTGCACTGTTAATCTGGTGGAACACATGCAGAACTGTCTGAGCGATAAATACACTGGACTGTGTATTATATTGTTCATTTTCATTCTTTTTGGCCATTATTTGTTTTTTTTTTGTTGCTTTTTCTAGAACTTTATGGCTCCCATGGCAACAGCACCCCCCCCCCCCCACCTACACACACACACACCCACACAGCTGCCATGGTAACAGCACCCTCCATCCACACACACGCATAGCTGCCATGGCAACACCACCCCCCCCAACCACACACACACACACACACACACAGCTGCCATGGTAACAGCGGCTACATACACATGGCTCCCGTGGTAACAACATCTAGACACGTGTGGCTGCCATGGTAACAGCACCTATACATACACACGGTATTTAATTATGATTAATTATCAAGAAAATGTTCTTAATTTTTTTGTTTTCCATGACTTCTTCCAATTTTTGTTTCAATTTAATTTTTGCTGATTTAGTTCATTTTTGTTTGCTTTGTTGCTTTTTTGTTAATTATTCTGCCCATTTTTGTGGATTCATTTGTTTATTTTTGAATTATTTTGTTCAATATTGGTCCCTTGTTACTTATTTTCCTCATTTTTGCTTGTTTTGTGGCTTGCTTTGTTCATTTTGTCGACTTTTTTGTTTCTTTTACAGGTAATTTTGATCAGTTTATTGATTCTTGTGTTTAGTTTTGTTCATATTTTTACATTTTGTTGCTAATTCCATTCATTTTGTGGATAGTTTTGTAATTTTGTTGATCATTTTTATCATTTGGTTAATTATTTTGGCCATTTTTGTTCATTCTGTGGATTACTTTGTTTATGTTCATTACTGTATATTGTTCCCTTATTGCTTATTTATCAGTTTGATTTTATTTTATCGGTAAATGTTCAGTTTCTTGGTTATTGTGTTTGGTTCATTTAGTCGTTTATTTTCCTCATTTGAGTGTGTTTTATCCACTTTTTAGCTGATTTGGCCATTCATGTTCATGTTGTTTTTGTGCATTTATTATTTTTTTGGCCATTTTGTGTATTTTAAACAGATTGTTTACAATTTTTTGACCATTGTGTTTAGTTTTGTTCATTTTTGACTGTTTTGGCCATTTCTGTTTATGCTGTGTATCATTTTGTTCATTTTTGTTTGTTTTGTTGATTATCGGATTCAATTTCCTAATTATGTTGCCTAATAATAGTTCATTTTGTGCATCATTTTGTTCATTTTCTTGATTGTTATGTTTTAATTTATAAATTTTGTTGGTGTTCACGTTCATTTCTATCCATTTTAGACATGATTAAAAATCAGTGATTATCATCATACCAGTAGTTTTGCTCATGGACATAGATTTAATTTAAACTTGGGGGAACATTTTTACTTTCTGGCAAATTGCTCATTTTGATTTGAATTTTAAAAAAGCAGTAAATCAGTAAAATGACCTAAATGATAAAGAAAAGCTCACGTAAAGATGAACATGTTTTCTCATTTCACTTGTAGACGATCAGGGATAAAATGACACACATGTTAATAATCACACATTAAAAACACGGGGTAGAAGGTTTGTCAGTTTTCGTTACCGGTCGTGGCTCTAGGGTGTTTTTACAGCAGATGTGGAACATGTGGATGTTGTGGGATCTGTTGACCTTGTGACCTTTGCTTTTCCTCAAGAGACAGTGACACAGAGCTGTCCTTTGTGTCCCCTGTGTCCCCTATGTCTCCTTCTCCTCTGTGTCCTCTGTGTCCCCTATGTCTCCTGTGTCCTCTGCATCCTCTTTATCCTCTGTGTCCTCTGTGTCCCCTGCCGTGTATGTCAACAGATATTACCAAATATCTACTCAGCAGAGACAAGAAAGTCCTTCTCAACCATCTTCGTCACAATTAAGGACAGTGAGTTGTAGCATGAACTTATTATACTTTAGTTTTATTGTTAAATTTCCCTAAATACTTTTGAAACGTTCTTAAACTGTGTTATTTACTAGACACCAGCCCTGTCAGAGACAGATAGATTTACACGTTTGACAGATGTGTAGCTCTCAGGTGGCACTGTCATATGATTTTTGACATCATTACCGCTCATAATGTTATGGCTGATGATGACATTCAGGAAATATTTGAGCTGTTCATTAAGTCATTACAAATGAGTAGAATATGTCCTCTGTAATGTTTCATAATGAAAAAAGGATAACGTGGACTTGCACAATATGGGACTATTTCTTCAGGTACGATTTTTACCCATTCAGCTTTCGTCCTTATATCTGAAAAACCCGAACTTACTGAAACAGAATTAAAAAATACTGAAATAAAATAAACCTCTCGTGTTCTCGGTAGACTTACCAACCCCACACTGAGAGATGAATAAATCCATAGCAGCTCTGGTCTGCATTTGATAAGGATGCATTGAGTCATGGGTATTTCACAGATATAAAACCACAGGGCAAACGCACAAATCCATATATGTGTCAATAAGTCTGAGTGTGTGCTGGCGGGGATTCCCAACGGGATTCACTGAATGGATTTGGTTGGAACTGTTCACACTCTTCCCACAAGTGGCCTTTCATGCCAGGACTTGTGGCTTCCCGGTTTCACTCAGAGCGACACACACACACACGAACAGACACACGAAATGAAAGAATGTCACTGTGCAATTATACATTTGTTATCGATTAAAATGCACCAGACACGATGAGACACAGAGCTGACATAAATCACATCCGGAGGCGGGGAGTACTGGAGTACATTTACTCTGTGACGCCAGTAGAAAAGTTCATGAGCTAACTGATCAAAAATAAGACAAAATGAAGCAGAGGAGCAGAAAGTAATGAACAAAATAATGCAGCAAATGAACAGAAATCAATGAACTATCAAGTAAGTTAACAAAAATGAACAAAACAAAGAAACAGACTGATAGAAATGAACACTGTAATCAGCAAAATAAGCAAAAATGAACAAAATGATCAAGTATATTAACAAAGAGGAGCAATATAATCAGGACAATGAGCAAAAATGAATGTATTTTTATATTTGCCCGGATCAGGGGATAATTAATGTGCATTTTTTACATTAGTTTTCACCTGTAGGATCCAATCGCCTGCGCAAACCATATACCTGTAGGGCCACACCATGAAGTTACTCAAGTATTTCTACTGGAGTCATTGTAATTACACTGTACCAACACTTTTACTTCTGTCAGCTTCCTCTACCCACCACTGACCAATCCCGTCCAGTCTTGCATTATGGCAGAATGTTTTAAATGCTCCAAACTCCTCCACCACCACTTCCAGGCCCTGCCTGAAGGTATAGGCTCATCCGGTTGTTGAGGAGTGAAACAATGGTGGCCATTGTGCTTGCAGCCTTTCTTGAGCCATCCCTGTTTCATTTCCTGGCTGTAATATATGCCTGGCCAAAAAAAAGGTCACCGATCATGATCATTCAAGATTTTTTTCCAACCACATTTTTTCTTTGAAGATGATGGTTCCCCACCATCCTTATATCACTTGTTGCCAGCTGAAACATAATCACCCATGCAGAAATTATCCAATGGGAGGATCGTACCTATTTGCTTAGTTAAATCCAGGTGGTGACCTTTTTTTTTGGCCAGGCAGTGTATGATACACAGTTAGGACTTAATGTCCCAAAATGTACCACCACCGACAGCCTGAGGAGTTGATATAAAGTAGGAACACTTTAATGCTGTTCATGCCAATTATTACCATAACATCCAAAGGTCACAGCAGAAATCCAGACTCAATAAACAAAGCAACTTTTTCCAGCCATCTACTGACCATTTTTACTGTGTCCATGTGAATTCTAGTCTTAGTTTCCTGTTCTTAGTTGACAGGAGTGTCACCATGGGTGATCTTCTGCTCTAAGGTTTGCCAGGTTGTTTGTCCATTGAGGCTCTTCTGTATTAACTAGCTGTAATGAGTGGTGATTTGAGTTACTGTTACCTTTTCATCAGCTGAAACCAGTCTGACCATTTTCCTCTGACATCTGGCATCAACAAAGTGTTTTATGCAGAGAACTGTTGCTCACTTGATATTTTCTCTTTTGCAGACTATTCTCTCTAAAGCCTAGAGATGGTTGTATGTGAAAATCCCAGTAGATCAGCAGTTTGTGAAATCCTCAGACCAGCCCATCTGGCACCAACAACCATGCCGTGTTCAAAGTCATTTAAATCACCTTTCTTCTTCATTCTGATGCTCAGTTTAAACTTCAGCAGGTTGTCTTGACTGTGTTTACATGTCTAAATTCACTGAACTGCTGCCATGTGATTTGATAATTAGATATTTGTTCTGTGCCTCTCGCCACAATATGCATCCAATAAAGGCAAAATACCCCAAAATAAAAATTTAAAAACATATATTTGAGTTCTGTGTGAAAGTATTCACAATATATTAATTGTGTGCAATTTGCTTGCATTGTAGAGACCTTAAAATGCAAATTAAACTGAGATGGAGCATGTTTAGCAGCATCAGAATGACTCTAAGTCCATCAGACACATGACTGTATGATCTAATGAAACACAAATCAATTTATTTGGCAATGACTCTAGGATATGTGCCCATCACTGATGTAATACCATACAAACAGTCCAGCATTCAGATGGCACTGTCATGCTATCGGCATATTTTTAATGGGAAGGTGTGGGTGAATAGTCAGGACTGATGGAAAGCTGAATGGAGCAAACTGCAGATGAAAACCTATTCCAGACTGCCAGGACCTCTCAAAGATTCACATTTCAGCATGATAATGAGTCCAAAATCACACAGGACTGGATTAGGGATGCCTCCGGGAATGTTGTCAAGAGTCCAGAGTCAAATCCAATTGAGCATCTCAGGAGAGAGCTCAAAATGGCTTTCTATTGTTGAGATCCAACCTGGAGGAACTGAAATCAATCTGCAGGGATGGATGGCAGACAACACCACAGTTTGCAAACCTGGCGGTATCTTACATCTGAAGACTTTATGCTGAAATTGCTCCAAAAGGCACCTCAACCAAGTACAGAGTAAAAGGTCTGAATACTCAATAGGCAATATTTTTGGGCTTTTGTGGTGAAAATTTCACTTCACCTGTGTTGAATGCAATTTTTAGATGTAAGGAAAAAAGAAAATGCTCTACTATTTTTTTTTTAAGATTCCAAACTCTCAAAAAACTGGAGTGGACTCAAAAAACTTTCTGGAGGTACACTAGGTACCTACTGTATGGTAACAGACTGAAAAATAAAGTTTCCCTTCAGGTATGCCTTCCAAATATGGTACTTTAGGTGATATTTTATATAGGACTTCCACATTATGTATTATTTTTATAAATCTGTGTGTACAGCATCAGTCTGTAGTCAGTTTGTATAAGCCTTACAAAAGCTTGCATATGTGAAAGGTTTCTTAAAATATGAAGAAGAAACTTTAAAAATCCAGTAACCAGTGTCCATCCCTGTTCGATCCTGAGGCAAAGGAAAGGGTTATCAGAATGTATCTTCTCTAGAGTATTTTAGAATTTCCAATTTTCCATTCTCCTGCAGTCACCTCCGTTTTGCCCCGAGAACCTGAATTAAAAGCAACTCAAAGAGGGGGGGAGAGAGAAAGAGGAGGGTGTTGTGCTCACTCAGATGATGGATTCTCTTCTTCACACTCCTGCTGTGCAGTTTCTATTTGGATATAACTGAGCAGTCGCAGAATAACAAGTAAAACAACAAGTGGAGTCACAGTCCACGCATCCTCAGCTGAGAAGGCACTGAGCCCACTCTGTTGTCAAGATAAGAGAGACGAGGCGGAGTGCGACATCTGGTCCTGTCTGGTCAGTTTCCACCACAAGTCTCCACCACATGCACTTCACAAAGCCTGCTCTAACACTATCAGCATGTTATAGCTCAATTAGAAACATCATCCTTACAACATTGACCTTTTTGCTCTATTTTTATAACTGTTCACTCAAGCAATTTGAGTGCATATCGAGGACCAAAAACTGTGGTCCACAGGTACGTAACAAAGTGGTGCTGGCACTGTTACCCCAGTTTGGTATAGGTAAACTTATGTTACGTACTGAAACCATCAATTACCACATGAAAGTGTTCATTAATGCCACAACTAATGCCTTTGAAGGAATGAAAGAAGAACTGACAGCCCTTAGACTGGTAGCCCTCCAGAATAGGCTTCTTTTAGATTTTTTGACCGCAAAAGCGGGTTGAACCTGCGCTATGATAGGTGACTCATGCTGTACGTTCGTCCCAGATAATATGCATTCAGGAACAAAATTTGATGAGGCCCTCCAAAAGATAAAAAACGTAGCCAAAATGCAACAGCAAGATGTAACTTATGCAGGTAATTGGCATTTTATGGGGTGGTTGACATCTGGTGGCTGGCAGAGCTGGTTAAATAAGATATTGACAGTAATAGCCGTTGTAATGATTTTCTTCGTTTGCATGATATGTTCCATTCTCCATGTCTCAAAGCACTGATGTCTAAAATGATTGATCAAGCAACCACAACATTGTTTCTGAGCCAAAATATTGATTATGTGAAATTGACTCACAGGCCCACCAAAAAATGCTATAACATTAACCACGACTTAGACAATGATGAACACTGCAATTATACAGACCTTAACATATCTCACTACTCCTCTGATGATGATACTGATGAAGACTAAGACGATTAAAAATGCTTCATTTCAAATTGTCTATCTGAATGTACTGATGATGTGATTGTTAAAAATGTGAAAACAAGTGGCAACCTACTGATAAATGTACATTTCGCTAAACGATAAACAGGAGGGATTGTTGGAGATGTGAATATATTTGTATAATTTTTCTCAATGTACATATATTAATTTTCATGTGCCTTCATATGCTATTTTGTACCTATATCTATTTTGTACCTTTGCACTGAGTGCTGTACTTTTCCACTGAGAATTGTTTTTTTTTACACATACATTGTTTTGTCTTAAACATTTTTGTCTGTCCTTGCAGATGTGGACCCACGTGATCAGTGGATGTATTGTTTCCTTCTCTGTGTGTATAATGTGTATAATGTGTATCTGCCTAATGTGCCAATATAGACTCTGCCTTGCAACAAGATTGAATAATTCATGAATACTGTAAACCAATGATATATGACTACGCCCCTTTTTGTATTTTTTAATAAAACATCTGAGCGAAGGAGGAAGTTTCGAAGAGGCCTGGGAATTCCAAGCTCCTGGTAGGAGGTTCTTCCCTTTGCAAAGAAACTGTTTCATTCAACTCTGTGTCCAGGTTCTCCTTATTAGGTTTTGGGCTTATGGTTCATCATCATAAATCACAGTTTATGCTTTTTCGGGTTGATCGAGTTTGATGATAAATCTGACAGCAGCCAGATTGAATTCAGTTAGGTTGTAAAGCATACTTCAAGGGACATTCCAGTGTAAATTTCAGAATCTCAGAAATTCCAGTTTCCAAGTACAACCAGAGCACACCATTATACATTTGTGTGCAATGCAATAATGAGGCTTCAAACCTCGTACAAGTGCATGAACATTACATTTACTGCAATTCTGCTGGATGAAATTAGACCATATATGATACAGAAATGAAAGTGCACAAAGACTGACCATGTTTGACAGAGTTTATTGTCATGCAAATGTTGGCAAATGCCAACAGGTGTAAATTTCAGGGGAGATGATGCGGATTCATCCCTCCACTATTAATAGACTGTGTATTTCTCCCCCTGATAACACAGTATCAACTTATATTTTTTACAGTTTTGGTTTGTATGTTTCAGTGTTGATAGCAATCCATGATATACCGTAGGCATATTTTTACATGCATGGGTCTGGGAAATCCTGCTTTATACATATAGTGATTTTTGTCTTTATTACTTTCTTCATTTCTGTAATTTGAAGGATGATTTTGTTCACTCTTGACCATTATTGTAATTTTTTGGCATTGAAGGGTTAATAATGCTTTGTTATGAAAATATCACTAATGATGTAGCGTATAGTTAGTCAGCTGTGTTCACAG
>JAQQAE010018320.1:0-11227 GCA_029823295.1 Pseudamia nigra
CTTCACAATTTGAGGCTGAGACCTCATGACTATACAGATGGTCATTTGCATTCACAACTATGGCATACAATTAACCTAGTGCATGTTTTTTAGTTGCGGGAGGAAGCCGGAGAACCCAGAGAGAACCCACGCAGACACGGGGAGAACATGCAAACTCGTGTGTTCTATTGACATCCTCCACTCATTGTCCCATCTGCATGAAACATTATTATTATTATTGTGTTGTAAATGCAATTCAAAGCTTTGTAAGTGATATCAGGTTACCTGGTGCGATTTTGACATTGTATTGACGTATACTTCAATGACTGGCTCCTACAGAAAGCTGCCAGTTTTTCCATTATATCCTCCTGGAACCTGTCCTTATCTCCATCTGGAAACAGAAAACTATAATTTGTATATACACCAGCAGTCAAAAGTTTGGACACATATTCAGTGGTTTTTCTTTATTTGTATTATTTTCAAGATTGTACGTTAACACTGAACACATCCAAACTATAGTTTAGAGATTATATATATACACACACATATACATACACAATAGATTATATATATATATACACACACACACACACACATATATATATATATATATATATATATATAAAGTCGCCACATTTAGCTTTGATGACAGCTGTGCGTTGTTTAATTTACTACATAACTCCAGATGTGTTCTTTCACAGTTTGGACGTCTTCAGTATAAACGTACAATGTTGAAAATGACAAAAATAAACAAATAATAATGGAGGAGAAGGTGTATCCTGACTTTTGACCAGTAGAATACACATAACCTCTGTGATCCTGCAGGAGGGTATACTGTAGTCTCACTTACTTGCATATGTTTTTGCAGGTAAAGCAGGCTGTATGAGATGTTGGAGGACATTATCAAAATCCAGCTGGTGAAGCCTCTAAAAGTGGCAAAAGAAGTTATTTTTCATGTCAGGTTTTACCTGTAACAAGCATAACTACCAGGCTTGTGCTCGCTTTCTTTCTTAAACTCACCTCAAATGAGAGGACAGGGCCACCTGCATCACAATTGACGTTCTTTTCGTTTGGTAAAAACGCATTAAGTGTTTTAGTGCCTTCAAATGCATCTGAATTCACTTTCAAATGCTCCTGAATGTAGAAGAAACACAGACAAATCAATAATACTTGTGACTGTTTCCATAGTGGTCATTGACTGATGAAACTAAAGCTGGCATTAAAGCTAACCTCCAGTACCTCCAGTACTGCATCTTCCACTGAAAACGTTTCCAGGTCCTGCTGAGTGTCTTCAAGGACTCTGAGGGAAAGATCAGTTGGTCTTTGAAATATGGTGACAGTGTCTTCATCCTCAGACTGCGAAAGTAAATATTACTAAGGTGATGTTTACATATTTGCATGTATGTTTTAACTTGCGTTAAATGTTGTATTAGCAAACAACGATAACAGGAAAAGGTAAAATAAATTTACCGATGAAGAATTGAAATCAATGGTCGGAATAAGGGGTTTTACATTCTCCAGAATTAAACTCCACGGATTAGAGTCCATGTCCACGTCAAAAATACAGATTAACCTACTGCTACTGTATTTGAAGTTTTCCGTCTCGTCTCGGTTACCATGACAACAGTAAGCTTCTTTGCCACATGTATGACTCGCCAACTGTGGTGCCTTCAGGTGCTGTCAGAAATATCACGACCTACGTGAGCGTTACATAAACATCATCAAAAATCTGGAAAGCTGACCACAACTTAAAGTATTTTCTCATGTAACTTTTGCTTGTGGTTTCTGTCGGTAAGAAACACTATTGCTATCTTAGTTGTATGGTTTTTGGTACTGTATAATATGAATATTTACTACTCCTCCCTAGCATCATGTTGCTGAATGTGGCAGCTGACACAATGAAAAGTGCACACAATGTGACAAGGCTAGCTGACTAAGCGAAAATTCTGTAACTTCGTTGCCTATGTTGTTTAGCACTATTGATTTCCATTGAAACCTGACAATTTTTGAGGTATGGCTTGGTTTCTGTTAGTGTAGCTGTATTCTGACAGGGCCTCTGTCTTCTGAACAGAGGTGGGTAGAGTAAACAGAAATAGTACTCAAGTGAAAGTATTGTTACTTTGTAATTTTAATGACTCAAGTAGAATTAAAAGTAAGCACTTGCATAAAAGTAAATGAGTATCACATGAAAAACTACTCAAGTAGTGCGTAACTATTGTGTTCTAACAGATTCATTATCAGCAGGTTAAAAAAGGTGTAAAGTGCACATGAATTGTAATCAATAAAGTGTCAGACCCAGGAAAATGTAAAAATACCAAGAAAAAAGTCTTGATGACATTCAAGATATGCTTATTGGCAGATTTGTTGCTTATTTTGATCATTTTCACTCCTTTTGTTTCTTGTTTTGTGTGTTTTTGTTCAATTTTTTTGGTTGTAATGCTCATATTTGTGCATTTAATTGATGTTTTTGTTCAGTTTTGCTTATTTCATTGCCTTTTTAGTTGGTTTTGTGATTTTTAATTTACATGATTTTTTTCTTTTTTGGTCCTTTTGTTTGTTTTGGCCATTTTGTTGTTCATATTGTGCTTATTTTGTTCATTTTTGTTAATTTATTCAATAATTTTGTTCAATTCAGTGCTTAGTTTGTTCATTTTGTTATTTTGTTTAATTATTTTCTCAATTTTTTTTGCATTTTGCTACTTTGCTATCTCTGGTTCTGAATATAACAATTTGATCATAACAAAAAACATAAAATAATGACCCACATTTTTTAGGTACATTTATTGCCCTTAAGACAAATTCTAACATTTATGAAAAAAAACAGCATGGGTTAACAACACAACATAGTACATACATCTATTATGTGCTACACTAAATTTAATTTCTTGTCTGCAACTTCAATAAAATGTCTTTTCAGTCACAAATCAGGAGTCAGTGAGTTTTTTAGTCCAATTTTCATGGTCCCCAGACTTCTACAGTGAAGGTGCTAAAATATTAAAGTCACACGATCTGTGCATTTTCCCCTGATAACCAAGCAAGTGGACTGAGTCCACTCTACAATAATTTCAACATCAAATTTTGCATCCACAACTAAAATAAAATATCTTCAAAATACACCAGAAAGGAAAATTTCAAGCAACCCTAGCAACAGTGGCAAAACGTAGGTCTTTACAGGCCATCACACATTTTGGCATCAGTAAAAATGTATTCAGTTTATTTCTTAATTATTGGATATAATGTTGTATAATTAGTGGTAACAATTGCAAACACATTTATCTCAAATGAATGATTTTTACATCTCCAACAGTTAAAACAAAAGTACAGTTAGTGTGAATTAATGTTAAAATATTACAAGTGACAGTTTTAAAATATCTTGTGTCTTTATGTCTGCCTGACTGATTAACAGCTTTGGAAGAGTTCATTGTCTATGTCCCGTAGGTCCTGACCAGCCAGATGTGGTGGACTAGTGCATGTAATGTTGTTGTGTATGGTGATGGTAGAGTCAGGCTCTTCACCCTCCGCATGGGTCTCAACTCGCCGAGGTATCACCAGTGGATACCTTAGACTGTAGTTTCTGAGTGGGAGGGTGCTGCAGTCACATTTCCACTGATTGCCAGAGAGCAAAAGTTTCTCCATAGTCACTGGAAAATCTGGGTCCAAGCTTGTCAGGGCATTTTCTCTGAGGTCTAGATAACGCAGCCTTGGGAGGAGCAGTCCTGTACCATTTTGCAAAAACTGACGACATTCATTGTTGGATAATAGCAAGTATTCCAGATTCCTAAGGCCAGTGAATGAGTGTGATGTCAGCATCTCCAATCTGTTGAAACTCAAGTCTAGTCCCAAAAGGCCAGCCAGGTCTGCAAAACTCTGATGTTCCACCTCAGAGATGTTGTTGTGCTGCAAAAAGAGTCGCCGCAGACTTGAGAGTCCAGTGAAAGCTTGAGCTGTGATTCTTGTCAGACAGCCTCTGTCCAGATGAAGGCTGTGAAGCTTAGACAGGCCTTTGAAAACTTGGTCTGGGAGACTTTGGAAGCAGCTTCCAGACAGGTTGATTACAGCTACATGAGATAGGCTTACGAAACTACCCATTTGTGCTTCTTGAACTTGGTTGTGTTCTAGCTCTAAGACTTCCAAGTGACTGAGTCCTTCGAAGATCCTCTCTCCCAAAGCTCGTATCCTGTTATAACTGAGTCGCAGCTCTTCCAGGTACTGCAGATCTCGAAAGGTCCTTGGCCTAATTCCATTAATGGAGTTGTTGGAAAGACGTAGCACATGAAGACTGTGCAGGCCCAAGAAAGTGTCTTCATGAAGAGAATTCAATCGGTTATTTGTGAGATCCAGCCATCTGAGTGACTTCATGCCTACAAAAGCTCTAGGCACCACTGTTACAATCTGATTCTGGGCTAGGTAAAGCTTTTGCAGTTTAGTGAGTTTAACAAACACATTAGCTTTGATCACCTTTAGGAAATTCCCAGTTAGATCTAACTCTTTAAGTTCACCAAGGTTTTGGAAAAGCTGTGGCTGCAAGTAAGCAAGTCTATTTCCTGCAAGTACAAGCTCTCGTAGACCATGTAGGTCATGGAAAGCTGTCTCAGGTAAGACTGCTATTGAGTTCCAGCCAAGGTTTAAAAGCCACATGTGTGAGAGTCCGGCAAACATTCTATCCTCAATGCGACTAAGCTGGTTGTTGTGCAGACTTAGGGAGGCAAGATTAGGCGTATTTTGAAAAATTGTGCCTGGTAGCCCCCGAAGGCGATTTCGTTCAAGGTGAATGTGAGCTAAAGATCTGAGTCCTTTGAAAGCCTGGGGGTCAATGGTCATCAGCTGCCCACTTTGCAGGTTCAGGAAATCCAGGGTGGCAAGGTCCTTAAAACAACTAGCTGGGAGTGTGGTAAATAAGTTCCCATCAAGCCAAAGAGAATGTGTGGATGTTGGCATGTCAGATGGAACTTGTGTGAAGTTCCGAGAGCTGCAGTACATGTTGAGCTCCAAGCTGTAGTCATCATGCAGGCAGGTGCAGCCCTTAGAGCAGGGGATCAGCTCTTCAGTAACCTTCTCACCAGTTGTGTCAGGGTTGGGCAACACCACTGATGTTCCCAGTACCCACAACACCAACACCGCAATGGTTTGCATTCCAGCTACAAACAGAAACATTACAAATAAATAATTTTGCTCTATACAGTGCAACAAAATCTTCATTCCAATATCATTGCATTTTTCTGCCTTGTTTAACAGCTATTTGAAGATGATATTCCTTACCTTAAATCTGAGAGGTCTTTATTTAAAGTGGATAGACTGAAACACTGAATGAGTAACTGTTGTGCAAGTGTTTGTATGCTGAATGGATTGGCTGCCAAGCCCCCAACCTCTTTTTTGAAAGTCACTGCACAAGTACAATTAACCCATTCATTTCAGACAGGCATGTGTTTGTGTTTTGATGTTTTAGCCATTTTTTAAAATCAGACCATAAAGCTTACTGTAACATAGATCATTTATCATCCAGAATTTGATATCTTCAATTATACTTTTATTAAGTCCAGAAAATAAGGTTTTTGTTTTTAGCCTCAGTAAGTTGTTAATGTTAATTAACAGTGTGAGGATTAACATTGATTCAAATCATTCTTATATCTTGGAAATACTATATTGGAACTTAAAGAGGTTTCATACGTACGTGGACTTGAGGTTTACTAAAGTCAGGGTCCAGTCACTGAGTGCATTTAGTGTAGATTTGAACTGATACACTTATGGAGATAGAGATAAGACAAACCTAGTGCACGAGACCTTTGCTTCAGTTTGACTGTATCACACATGCATTACCAGTTTACAGCTGGTAGATTTAAACATTTAAACATCAAACTATTATTGCATTTTATTACACTATCACACATTAAATGTTAATTTAACACATTTTCATTAATTTCACTCTACTTGTTTTTCAAATTTTTTGTAGCTGTATGTACAGATCTCATGCAGCAAATATTGTCATTGTCATTTCTGTTTCGTTCACTTACTTCACAGTGCAGGGATCAGTGGGGGCCATTTCCTAATCACATCTATGGCTGTAATGACTAACTTTGTGTTTACTCTTTTGCTTGGTTTCTTGGTTCTTGTGAAAACCATGCACTGGTCATGCTCTAAAGTACAACAAATCCAGATAACGCTGTGTACCTGCACATTAATTTCATTGATTGATCAGCCAAAACTGAATTCACATATTTAGAAGGAAATTAAATAAGTTTATATCTTTTAGGTTCATTTTTGCATTTCAGATATAGTATATTTTCAGTACATGTCAAAAGTTTGGAGACACCTTCTTTTTCTGTGTATTTTCTTTACTGTTATCTTTTCTAACATTGTATATCAATGGTGAAGACTGTCAAAGAACACATGTGGAATTATGTAGTAAACAAAAAAAGCATTAAACAATGCAGAACATATTTTATATTTTGATAACAGTTTTTCACACTCATTTTATTCTCTCATCAGATTCACGAGGTAGGCACCCAGAACAGTTTTCAGTTCACTGGTAAGTTAATTTATGCTATTTCTTGTCTTCTTAACGTACTTTAGACCTTCAGTTGTCTTGTTCAGTGATAGGATGGGTCAGTAGCTACTACAACTGCCATATAAATCCATAATATGGCAAGAAACTTAAAAGTTTATTAGAAATACCAGCCTCTGAAACTTCCAATTCACAGCATCTCAGATGACGTTTCATGGTTTTGATGACTGCAGTTGGAGACACAGTCAAAGTTCTTGAGGTATTTCAGACTGACAGACCGTCATTTCTCAAAGTAATGATGGACTGTCTTTTCTCTTTACTCAGCTGAGTGTTCCTTGCTAAAAAATGGATTCGTACAGTTGGAGTAGAACAAATATGGCAGTTGACCATGTACCCACTTTTCCTTTGCATAAGACAACTTATGGTCTAAAGCATGTTAAGAAGGGAATAAATGGCACAAATGAACTCACCTGTGATTTGAAAACTGTTCCAGATGATTGCCTTATGAATCTCCATGAGCTGTCATAAAATTAAAATGAATCTACTTTGCGCTTTTGTCTAAAATATAAAATCATGTTTATTACATAATCCCATACATGTTCTTTTTCATTTTGGATACCTTTGGTATTACTGTACAATGTATAGAAAACACTAAAGGAGGAGTGTCCAAACTTGTCTGGTAGTGTTCATTCCAGAGCACAAAACCCACTCTGTTTGTGGTTTATTTTTATTATCCAAAGTTTGAATTAACACACTGATCCAACAGGGAATAAAACCTAGTTGACTGTTATGTTTCTTGTCAGTAGAGAGCACTGCTGCTCTGTTGTCGTATTTAGACAACTCCAGCTCTGTCTCTAATAGAGGGCCTTCTCCAATAGAGGGCAGAGTATGATCTGAATAGAGAATTACTGTGTAACTTTCTGTCTGTTTATAAATTTACGTTTATAGAGTGCGCCACAGAAATAGTCAGGGAGAGCAACTCTTTTTATTTCAGGAGATTAACATTATTTCAGAACTATAAGTAAAATGCTGCAGTTTTAATTGCTGTTTCAGTAAAGAAAATGCCTTTTTACTTGTTGTTTCATTGACAAATACGGTACCACTAATTGGCCTATTCCTCATTACTCAACCTCATTTTGGGTTTGTCAGATGCTGTGGTCTGTGTGGCAGAGTCATTGAGAGTTTCAGAGCTGTAACTGTCTGAGTGGGCTTACTTATAATGATAATAATAATAAATTTTATTTATAATGCACTATACATTCAAAAAAGAAGCCTCAAAGTGCTACAGTTAAATCAAGAGCGTTGTGCAATAGCCCATCATACATGTAGGAGACAAAGGCGTGGACCAGCTTCTCAGCATCAGGGAGGGAGAGGAAGGGGTGGAGTTTTGAAATGTTCCAAAGGTGAAAGAATGCAGTTTTACAGATATGTTGAATATGAACATCAAATGATCATTGAGGGTCAAATCGTAATCCTAGGTTGGTAACGGAAGATGCAAGGGGAATGTTGTAGCCAGCAAATGCAATCACAGTGAGGGAAGAGGACTGGAGTTGATGTGGAGTCCCAATGAGGAATTACCATTCATCCACACCTTTGTCTCCTCCAGGCAGGCACTGAGTGTGGAAAGTGATGATCATGATGGGATGTGGGCTCCAACCAACATAGAGCTGAGTATCGTCAGCATAGCAGTGGAAGGCAACTCCATGCCTGCTGATGATGTGGCCCACGGGGAGCATATAGATGGAGAACAGGGTAGGGCCGAGGACCGACCCTTGAAGCATTCCACATTTGACAGTATGGGATCTTGGTCTTGGCCTGGCTTCCCCAAGGGCCACATACTCAGCTCTATCTGTCAGGTATAGGGCCGAAACCGCTGAAGTGCTGTGTGTGAAATAAAAATAAAATGTTGCAAACAGTTTTGGAGAATTGTATGGTCCAGTGTCAAAGGTGGCAGAGAGGTCCAAGAGCAAGAGAAGGGCGAGAGATCCCTGGTCAGAAGTCACCAGCAAATCATTGGTGACCCTAACCAAAACTCTCTGTACTGTGGCTGGAGCGGAAGCCTGACTGAAATTTATCCTAGAGACTGTATGAGTGTAGTTGATTATAGATTTGGGTGGCAACAGCTTTTACTATGACTTTAGATAGGAAAGAAAGATTAGAGATGGGCCGGTAGCTAGATACAGTAAGATGTCAGGGTCAAGGAATGGTTTCTTTAGCTGGAGGGAGTGCCGTTTTCAGAGGAAAGAATTTATGATGGTGGTGATGAGGACTTACCTGTAGGTAGGTGATATTTGATTTAATGAGGGCAGTGGGAAGAGGATCCAGTGGACATGTTGAGGATTTCATGTTGCCGATGACAATCTCAACTTGTCTGTGTGTGGTGAGGGTGAATTGAGAAAACAGGTGCTGGAGTGAGGGGAGGGGATGGCATGGTACTGTGAGGTGTCACACTAGAACAGATGGCATCAATATTGGAAGTGAAAAAAATTAAGAAAATTATTGCATTCATCTATAATTATGCATGTGACTTGGTGGACTGAGAAGGTTGTTTATTGTTTTGAAGAGTTGTTTAGAATTACCTGGACATATCTATAGGGGAGGGTCTTCTATAGGGGAAAACCTCCTCAAATAATAAATCAGCAGAGTAGACAAGTCTTGAAAGGCATGATGTCAGTCTGAATTGAATGGCTGCTTGCTGATCAGTGTTAAAAACCCTTTATACTGCTTCTTTCTCTCTGCAAATAAATGCCTGGAAACAAAAGGCCAAGGAAGCCCTGCACAGACTTTAAAAACTTAACTGTTCATAATTGACTCTATTTTAAGTTGTGGTGATTTTTTTTGGTCCCCTTAAAGTCTGTTGCTGCATTTTTGGAACAATAAACATACATTTATTATTCACATTTTTTAAGTACAAATGTTCAATAATCAATTAAGATCTTATTCAAACAAATATAAAAGGGAGTTAAAAATGCTACTATGACTGATTACCTTTCTTGTTTGTTTTGTGTTTTTGCTTAGGCTGATACCCAAGTTTTTGTGCACAGTTTACCACGAAGCGGATTCACCTTTGAGACTATGCAAGCAGCTTTCCCAGTTTCCTTGTCAAATATAAAAACTGTGAGATAAACCAACACTGAGATGTCTTGTATCTAAAGTACTAGCTCCCTACTGTATCCTTTTAACCGTGGATCTTTTAAAAGCAAAGGCTGCCCCCTGATACAATGCAAACCGAAGCCCAGATAAGTACATAAAAGCCAGAAGCTGACTGTGGAAATGTGAACATCAGGATGAAATAGCTTATTATCTACATAGCTCTAAAGTGACAGATGACACCTGCTGAGCGGCTGCACTGAGCCCCTGGATTTGCATAATGTCCGACCCTTCTTTTGGTATCGCTGGCTGCACACGATGCTGTGCAGGGGTGAAAAAAAGAAAAAAGGGAATTTCAGCAAAGTAAAAAGATTTGCCTGTCAAAGAAAAAAAAAATCACGTCAAGTCAACCAGTCTTCGTTAGAAAAGTACTCTCATTAAAAAAAATATATACCCAACTTTATCTTAAAACAGAAGATATGCCAACCAATATTTACCACTAACAAGCTTCAACAATCCCAGCAAGGAATAAGGAACAAGGAATTATTACAATGAGACCATTTACACAAGTTTAATAGTATTCTTAAGTGCCTGAGGTTTTACTGCTTAAAATAAATATCTTTGGCTTACTAGGTTATGTGTATTTGAGATTATTGTAGTGGCAACACTTTAGAATAGGAAAGAAATCACTCCTAAGTCTTAGTAATCCTAACAATAACCCCTAACTCTAATAAGCAACCAGTAGAATACAAACACAGAGGCTTATTAGCAACTAATTAATGGCTAATGACACTGAGGCTAAGACTAATAAAGACTAACTGCAGTACAATTACATGTGCTAATTAACAACTAATTATGGCTCAGTACATTACAAATATGCAGAAGAATTAGCAACTAATTAATAGCTAATAACCCTAAGTCTCATAATGAGTTAGTACATTACAAATACAGTGGAACTCTGGGTAACAAACACTTCTGATAACAAAAATCTGGATCACAAAGAAAAAAAAAAATTAATAGGCCAAAATTTTGTTCTGGCTAATGGGAAAAATTCAGGTGACATAAGAGACCCGGAAATGAACTTTCGCCCGGATGTAAACTTTCAATACAATAACATGTGAAAGCTCCCGCGGGATGTAATATGAATGCGGACCACGAGCAGCTTGATGCCTCTGCTACAGAGCTGCTCCTTAACAGTGCTGTGGCCTGGGTGTCAGGCTCACAACACTCCGGTGTAGTGAGCCTGACACAACGCTGGACCCAGCAGGTCCGGGTCCAGCGTTGTGGTGTTAGCTCTGGCTGTGTTGTTAGCCAGCTCTGGAGTGTTATTAGCACCGATTAACGGCACAGCTGTGTTGTTAACACTTTCCCATATCCTTCCAGTCCGTGCGGCTGATAAATCACTCTTATTGACTTTTCCTTAGGTTTAAATCGCCCTTTGGCGGCATAACTGTCCGCTTTTAAGACCCAGAAGTGACTGTTCATAAACGATTAATTTTCGTTGTTCAAGGGACATGTTTTGGAGTTTTTTTCTTCAGTATACGAATTTTTGTTGTCAGAAGAGTTCTTTATGCAAGGTACCACTGTATTCTAAATCATTTTTGGAACTAATTTCATGCATTCTGTTTCAGATAATTAACATAACTTCCTTTTCAA
>JAQQAE010018321.1:0-11227 GCA_029823295.1 Pseudamia nigra
TGGTTGTTTGTCACACTGACAGCCACTAGAGGTCACTGTAGGCTTGTGTACCTGCATCTGCCGCATCTGTATTACTGGCTATTTAAAATGTAGACATTACTGGTAACAACCATACCTGCCATCAGCTTAACACCGAACATGTTGGCACTGTCACTTACCCGGTGAGGAGAAGATGTGAGTTACGAGCTCTTTCTTCTGCCATCAAGCGCGTGGCCACGCGTTCCCCGAACAAATGCGACGTGTTCTCCAGAGCGACTTATACACATTTTTTTCTTCTTCATTATGCAATTTTTGGCTCGTGCAACTAACATAAAATATCATACAGTAGATAAATTCCACTTGTCTGGATGATGTGACAGGCGGACGGCAGGTCGTCACCATGATAAAACACCCAACCTGACCTGGCCACGCTCTCAATAATCAGAAGCTTCGGACTATTGACTGAGTGCTATAGATTTAGAAAATAGAGCCAGTTGAACCCCTTTCATCCAATGCTGCACTGACTTAGATGAATTCTGAGCCATGGGGGGAAAAATCAGGATTGTCAACAGTACCTGTTAGAGAAGGTCGCTGAACTCTATAAAACAGAGAAAGGATCTAAAAACATTTGAAAAAGCCAGTCAGTAATGTTCAATCTCTGATAAAGAATTGGAAAATGTGAGGACAATTTGCACTCCACTTCCACCATGACAATGATGCAAAACACAAGGTCAAGTTGACCCAGCACTGACTGAAGAAGGTTCTGGACAGGCCATCACAGGTTCCTGGCCTTGATATCATTGAGCCACTTTGGAGAGATCTCATACAGTTCATGCAAAACAGCCCAAGAATTTCAAGGACCTGGAGACTTTTTGCCAAGAAGGATGTGCAGCTATAGCATCTGAGAAAATAAAGTGCCTCATCCACAACTATCACAAAAGTCTACCACCTGCCATTTTACCTAACGGTGGCAATTCACAATGCTAAGAACAAAGGGTATGTATAGTTTTGAACACGGACCCTCTCAACATTTTCATAATTGCAATATTTTGTCTAATGTTAGCGTGATTTTGAGATGCCTGATAATTTAAATTCAATCCAATTTAAAATAAAACAAATGGGTTTTTCCCAATTCCTCATGTTTTTTTTAAAGAACATTTTACAAATTTTACAAGTAAAATTATGAGCACAGCTGTATCATGCCATATGTACAGTGGAACCTCGGGTTACGAGTTTAATCTGTTCTGGGATCAAGCTTGTGAAGCGGAAAACTCGTGACCCAGGACCAGTTTTCATGTAAAACCAGTCAATCCGTTCCAAGACCCAAGAAAACTCCCATAGAGTTCTTTTTTTTTTTAAATGATTTTTATTCGCTTGTTTTGGCCTGTTTCGCTACACTTTCATCATCATCAGCATCATCACTTTCAGTAGGCAATGATCTTTTGCTAAAATCGCGATCCAAAGAGGTTTGCCTCTGCCTACTCTTTAAAATGTTATGAAAATGGGTTATGCAAATGTCATTCACTTGGTCTAATACATGACCAGTGTACACTTTCTCAGGGTGTTTTTTTAAGAACCCCCTGAACAGTTCATAATCTCTGCTGTTGTCGTAACCTCCTCCTCATCGTCCTCCTCTCCACTGCTCCGCTGATCTCATGTTTCACCTGCATTGAGATCATATTATGGGTTTTCTTATTACCACTAGCATCCTTCTTAGGCTTCCTGAAAAAACAAACACAAAACAAAGCACTATTTCAGGTGAAAAAAGGCACAAATATGAAGCAGAAGAGACTAGAGCCCAAGTTTCACGTCTATGTTTCAGATTGGTCGGTGAGTAGCGCGCTCTCCTCTCGCTCTCGGGAACTATTTTACTCGCAACCCGAGTTTTTGCTTGTGAGCCGGCACAAAAATTTGCCTGATGTCTTCCTCGTAACCTGAAAAATTTGTTTGCGATGCGCTCGTAACCCAGGGCTCCACTGAATATACACTGTGAAAAGTGAGTTTGAATTGATACTTTGAGTTTAGGTAAATGCTGCATTTGCGAACTGTAATAGATGCTAAGAATTTACAAAAGCAACATAGCTAGTGTACCCAAGGAAATAGCCCATAGAAGTCAGAAGGTACATTTCCCTAAACAAAAGGCAAAATTTGAATAAACTCTTCAAACTTTGCCACAGAAAAAGAAACACTGACTAGAGATGGTTTGACATTGTTTTGCAAAGGTGTAAAAGTGAAGAAAGGAAATGGAAACACCCTTTTTTTTAATTAGTTCTGACATGGTAAACATTTAACTCACATGATATTCCAATAAAATCTAAAAACATGACCGATTGTTCAGCTTAATCCTTTGCAAAACCGTACATCTGGAGCTGATCCAGAACATAGACCACTAACCCCTTTGGAATATGCCCCAGGTAGACGTGTTCCCTTCTGTTTATGCAAGACTCATGTATTTTTAAAAGACAATACTAAAAATTAGCTGAAAAAAATTTCTTCCAGCTGAGACATATGTACGAACTGCACAGGTCTCAGCTGGATGAAAGACAGGGGAGGTCTCTGTGGAAGACCTCGTCTCTTTAGATGTAATGGTGCCGACTTCACTGACTATCTCCTGCATCCACACATTGATGCACTGATACAAAACCAAGGCAAGGCGAGTTTATTTGTGTAGCACTAATCATACACAGGGCCACTCAGAGTACATTCAAGAGAACAACAGCAATTTAGGAATAAGATTAATTAATAAAAAATAGCAAGCAGTGAGATTTGAAGCAGGTCATTCAAATAGATGCAATCATTGTGAGAATTTGACGATAAAAAACAGCATCCAGCAAGAGCTTTAAACCTTTAGTAGCAAAGATGGTTTGAAGGACACAAGTTTGTGAAGAAATGTGTGAGAAAATGATTGAAATAAAATCCCTCTACTGTAAAAGATCTTAAGACTTGTTTCTAGGAAGAATTGGTCAAAATTATATCTGAAACAGCCCCTTACTTGGAGTCTTCAAATATTTGTGCTTGCATTATTATTTTTTTATTATTATATTGTTCATTGTTGTTCGGTGATGTAGTGTTTTGTGACTATAAATATGCAACAGCTCAGATGCAATAACAATTCCTGTGGATTTGGAAGAGATGTCCAAGTTCCTATAAGCGCTACTGATATTTTTGCCCGTACTGATATTATTTAGTTCTTCCCACATGTGAAGACATGTAGTAGCTGCTGTAATACCTTAAGTATAGAATTACTTGTGATGACAAAAATAAAATGGATTCAAACTTGAGGGTCTGATATGTAGAAAAGTGCTTGCACAACAGTGCTAGAAACCATCTAAACTAAAAAGAGTTATTTAAGTAGAAATACTTGCATCTTCCCCAGATGTGTGTTACAGTAAGTAAAAACATCCTACTTCACTGGCTTTCTTTGTCTATAGACACCACACTCATGATTTCTATGTTATTTATATTCATTAAAATCTGCAGCTGCCATTGGTGACATTCACTCAGTTTATGAGGCATTTGTTTTGAACGCAGGCATGAATGCTGACACAAGTGTGCCTATTGTGAAAAACATATTTTGGGTACCGTAGGTTTGAATTTTGTAAAAATGGGCTGCAACTTACAGCAAGTGGAATATGTGGGTCTCAAGGTGAGTCCAGTTGACAACCACTACTCTACCATAAAGCATACAACTAGATGGAAACAAGAATACAATACTTAATGTGTAAGTCAAGGCAAGACAAGATTATTTGTATTGCACTAATCATACACAGGGCAACTCGGAGTGCTTTACAAAAGGCATAGAAATACATTAAGAAAATCACAGAGTAAAAGAAAGACATTATTATATTAAAAACATAAATTAAAATTAACATTGAAATTTAGGTGTGTGCTACCGTTTTGTGAGAATGGTGCAATTCCAACGTGAGGACCAGATTGAGAAGCTTCTAGACCAAAACTATTATTTTGTCCACTCAGTCACTGGGACTTAACGCCCGATCTGCCATGTCTTTTAGACTGACTCAGACACACACCTCAATCTACTGTTCCCGTAGCCCCTGTTATCCTCTAAATCCCACACAGAAGTGTCAATGACAACCGAAAGTCAGGGAATTCTCTCAGATTCTTAGAATCTTTGATACACCTGATAATATTTGTTTTTAATCCGTCTATTGACACGAAACCACCTCACACTGGAATGCCTCTTTGTGGAGCCTCACCTGACATTTATCTGGATTTATGGTAGAAAATTGAATTTAGAAGACTCAGTGATTAGCCATTTGTAACCATGGATTTTGCATCTTTTATATATTCAATTTCACCAGGACACTTATCTTATTTTGTATAAAATAACTGTGTTTTATAGACATTTATGATATGTGATTTCAAAGTGCATTTAAAAGACATTAAGAATTTATGAGAAAGCTGCAGTAAACAATGTTTCCAGGTCTGATTTAAATGAGTTGACAGTTTGTGCAGACCTCAGGGATTCAGGAAGTACTGTATGTTCCACAGGTGAGGAGCAGAATAACTATATGCTGCTTTACTTCATTTGGTTTGGCTTCTGGAAACACACAGTAAACCTGTCTCTGACGACCTCAGGGGTCTGGATGCTTCATAGGGAACAAACTAAAGTCTAGGATGTATTTCAGTCCAAGGCCATTCAGTGCTTTGTACCAGGAGTAAGATTTTAAACTCCATCCTTTGACTCACGGGAAGCCAGTGTAGTGATTTGAAGACTGGTGTGATGTGGTCCAGTTTCCTACTATTAGTCAGGACTCTGGCAGCAGCATCTGGATCAGCTGCAGCTGCCTGATTGATTTTTTTGTTAGCACCTGTGAAGACACCATTACAGTAATCTAACCTGCATAAAATGAATGCATGAACAAGTTTTTCTGTATATTGTTTGGACAGAAAACCCTTGATTCTAGCAATGTTCTTCAGGTGGTAATAGGCAGACTTAGTAATAGCGTTTAGGTGGTGGTTAAAATTCAGGTCTGAGTCAATAATTACACCAAGATTTCTGGCTTGATTTGTAGCATTAAATGAAATGGAGTCAAGGTGAGCAGTGACCTTCGACTTTTCATTTTTGGGGCCGAAAACAATCACTTCTGTCTTGTCTGCATTGAGCTGGAGAAAGTTCTGGCACATCCTCGCAGTGATTTTATGAATATACTTACTCAGTGAAAGTAAGTGTATTCAGTGTAACAAGCAGATTGAAATAAAAATTATGAGAAAACACAGGTGATTGAGTTTTTATTTACAATATATAAATGACATTTGCCATTTATATATGTGTGTGTTGTAATAATAACTAAAACATCTGTGTTTTCTGTAGCACATTCACATGGGAGAAACAAAGTCAGTGTGTTACGCAAAGTTGAGGACATTATTTCTACTAATAAATAGAGCCATTCTATCAATGATCTTCTATATAATAACTGTTAAACATGTTGAAAGATATTTAAAATGTAACTACAGGCTGTGACAAATATCACCCGTCTCATCTTCATTTGAGATTTTCTTTTTGTGATAGATTTAAAGGTGCAGTGTGTAAGATTTAGCGGGATCTACTTGCAGAAAAGATATATATACTGTATATATATATAATATATGTGTATATATATTCATTTGCAGTATCATCACATCAGAATAGGAGCCGTTGTGATTTTGTTACTTTACAATAAACCACTTCTATTGAAAGACTCTGTTTAACATTTATTATGAATTTCACAAAAAAATACTTCTTGAAGTGATGCTTTTTGCCAGTTCTTGAGATTTTACATAATAAATATGGAGAGATATGGAGTTTCAGCACCCTAACCTTTGATGATATAGAAAGATGACATAATGTGGACCAACCAACAGACACAGCTTTTTATAAAATGTGCTGTTGACACATCTGAAAGTGTGGTACTTCATGAAATCATATTACATTATTTTTGTCGACATTAGCATTGACATTAAATCTCAGATGACATTAACGTATGACACTCATTCAGTGTTTTCATTGTTCATGTGATAGTGAATTATCATACTGGATAAAGGTAAATTCAGATGATGAATTCACAAAAATCTCTTTTGATTTTCTAATCCATTTGTTCATTTATTTTAAAACCAGTCCATGTAATTTGTCAACAGCAGTATTTACATGTCCAATTCACGTCAGTAAGACATCAGGGCCCCTCAACAGTTAGTCACTGTGTGCTCTGTGGATGTCATGTGTGTTTGTGTGCATGTGACTCATTTGTCAAAAGAGGCTCTTCCTCCAAGCACCTTCACAGTCACTATGAACATCTCAGAGTTGTGCAGGTCATCAGTGAAAAAAAAGTCAAAATTACTCACCTCCTGTCACACAATACAGAAGGTACAAGAGTGTAAGAGCCTGACGTCTGATGGTCATGTGCACTTTTCCTGAAGGTTTTCTGGTTTGGGGCCTTGTTTATTTTCATCTCATGAATATTTCATATATATTTTATATTCTATTCATGACTGTATGGCTTTGGAGTATTAAAAAAATGACTGATTATTTGCGACTACTGTCAGGTTGGTGTAATCAAACAAATGCTAATGACTGTGTATTTGTTTAAATAAGACTGTTAAACACTCAAGTTATTTTCTAGTGATGTGCTTTTATATTATGACTTTATTGCTCTTTCTTACCATAGCAGAGGGAATGAATGCACAACAATTATGTCAAATTTTATTGAATCAGTATGCACCGGTTTTACAGAATTTATATTTGTACATAAAATAAACAGAGAAAAAGATAATAAACTGGAAGCATTAATAAATGCACATGGTAGGTAGGAATACAACTAAATTCCCAAAAAGGCTGAGCCACTTGTACATAAAACAGCTTGAGTCATGAGGACCCTGTTGTCCCCAGTTTCTGAAAAAGGTCATTCTAATGAACTTGTCCATTGCATCGAAGATATACTTAGCACAAAGGACAATTCCTTGTCTAAGATGAGGATTGTAATTCCTTTATTTGACCAACTTCCAATATTTTTGGAAATGAAAAAATACTGTATATATTTGGTCTAGTCGTACTTAATTTTTTAAATGTCATATTGAAACAATAAGATGCTTATAAGTACTATTCTGGTAGGACGTTCCCATGGTGGCTAAGTTGTCCTGACACTATGTTGACATTTGTGTCCCCAGATGATGGAAAATTGTCCTTCGATGAGTTCAAATCCTACTTCTCTGATGGAGTTCTGACAGCTGAGGAACTGAAGGAGCTCTTCCACACTATCGACACTCACAACACAGAGTAAGACATTTCATATTTTATTGTTACTTCCACCAGGGAGGTTATTATTTTTTTGCCAGCATCTGTTGATTTGTTTATTTGTGGTTTTTTGCCTATTTGTTTGGATTACAAAAAAAACTGCTGACCTGATTTCCACAAAATTTGGTGGAAGGAGACAAGTGACAAGGAAGAGCCAATTAACTTTTGGTGCAGATCCAGTGAAATGCACAGATATATATGTGGGAATTTTTGATCACTGTCTTTAACACTGTGAGATGGATAACTTCTTGGCGAATAATTTATGGATCTTGATGAAAAAAAATCTCAGATATGTCAAATTTGGTGTGGATCCAGGTAAAACCAGGATTTGGTGGAATCAAATATATATTTTTCATCAGTTGTGCAGTAACAAATAGGGCTAGAGTTGTGAATCTACCACCAGAGCGCAGTGGGAACATGATGGATTTTGGTGAGGGTCCAGATCTGTCCAAAGAGTGCAATATGGGTCATGTGAATTCAGTGAAGACCAGGATTAACAGCAATCATGCAACTATTTGATACCATAGCAACTGTCCTTAGTAGTCTACATTATTTTGCTACTGTCAATTTTCATTCTACCATGTTTTTCTACTTGTCTGTGAAGATTCTCGGTCATCCAGGTCCTGGTATTCAAGGCGTGTGGTTTTCCTTCTGTTGACTGGACTGGAGATTAGGTTCAAAATCAAATTTCCAGTCCAGTCGACAGAATATTTTTCTACTGTCACAAGGGAAGGAGGTGAAATGACTGACAAATTCTGTAAGTGTACATTTATTTACAACAGGACAGAATGCTATATACAGGTGATTTCAGATGAAATGCCATGTCAGGCAGGTGTGGATTCTCAGGTGTGGCAGAGGAGATGAACGAGGAAGGGAGTCCACACAGGACGTAGATGGAGTGCTGAGCCTGCACAAATTGGCAACAGCCTGAACCAAGAAACAGAAACGCAAATACTAGAAACTCATTCAAATAGTATGCAAGGATGTGGGCTTCATACCACGTAGCAGTTGTAACAAGCTGACATCTGAAGTGTGGATCCATGCTGACTAAATACGATCACCTTGATGGGCTGCTGCCGTGTCTCTCCTTCTACACCGCACACCTGCAATCAATGATTACACATCCAAACCCCCCCACACACACACACATACACACACAGGACCCAAAGGGGACAGACCACGACATTGCCCCCCCCACCCAATGGTTCCCTCCTGGAGACTGACCAGTCTTGTCCAGGTGAGCCCGGTAAAAGTTCCCAGGCTGGTCCAGATCCAGGATATTGGCGTGGGTCACCCACGACTGCTCCTCTGGACCATTACCCCCCCCAGTCCAACAGGTATTGGAAACTCTGGCCTTGCCAACGAACATCCAAGATCTTGTAGATGGTGAAGGTGGGATGATCATCAACCATACGGGTAGGAGGTGGGGACGCGGAGGATGGAGAGAGTGGATTGACCGTGACCGGCTTCAACAGGGATACGTGGAACATGGGATGAATCTTCAAGGATGAGGGCAGGGTCAGTTTAACAGCTGCCGGGTTGACAGTCTTATCAATGGGGAACGGACCAATGGACCTGGGCGCCAATTTCCTTGACTCAACCTGGAGGAAGATGTTTTCCACTCATCCCCCTCTCTGATCCAAATCTGATGATAGGTGTTTCTTAGGTCAAGTTTAGAAAATATCATGGCCCCCTATAGTGGCTCTAAAGCAGAGGAGAGGAGTGGAATGAGGTATTTATTCTTAATGGTTATGTCATTGAGGCCTCGGTAGTCTGTGCAGGGATGATCGGCTCTATCCTTCTTAGTAACAAAAAAGAAACCAGGGGCCACAGGGGAGTTAAATAGGCGGGTGTGTTCGTTAGCCAATGAATAACTAAAATAGGACTCCACAGCCTCCCTCTCTGGCCATGAAAGGTTGTAAAGACGGCCAGAGGGGAGGGGAGTATCGAGTACTAATTCAACAGCGCAATCATATGGCCGATGGAGTGGAAATGCAGTGGCCCGTCGCTTGCTGAAGGCTTTGGCTAAGACATGATAGTACTCAGGGACACTGGATAGATCAACGGGGGGTGAGACCAGATCAGGAATAGACACGAGGGTAATGGCGGAGCGCAGGCAGTTACCATGTTGAATGAACTCCAGGTGACATTTTTACTGTTTCTCCAATCAATCTGGGGGTTATGCGTACTACGCCATGGGAAACCTAGTAGCAACGGCACACTGGGGGAAGAGATGACCCTGAATGAAAGGATTTCAGTGTGATTACCGGAGACAACAAGTTTGGTTGTGTGTCTAACCTGGGAGATAAGATGGCCATTGACGGCGTTAGCCACTACAGGGGACTCGAGTGGAATCAGAGAGAGGGACCGTTGCTCAGCTAAAGCAGCGTCAGTGAGATCAACATTGGACCTGAAGTCAATAAGAGCGTAGAGAGACTATGAGGACTGAGCGGTGTGGATAGTAGTGGGGAGGAGTGGTCTGGGGAGTGGAATAGTGAGAGGTCCGGCTCACCAATGTCCCCAGGTTCCATGGCGAGCTTGGCCAAATGGGACAGACTGCAATGAAATGGCTGGATCCCCCGCATTACAGACACTTTCCCAGCCTGATTTGTCACTGCTGCTCCTCCAGCGTGAGATGCGTTACCCCCAGCTGCATGGGCTCCTCCGAGGTGATGGAAGGTGCCGAAGGTTCAGATGTTGGGGGGCAATGACCGGTGGGATGAAGCTCAGGAGTCATGGTGCTGCGGGGTTTCCCTCCTCATTCCCTTCATCTTTCTCTCATGCGGCTGTCAATCCTAATGCTACATCAATCAAGGGCCTCTGGTGACTCTCTACAAACTAAGTCGTCCTTCAGTTCCTCCATCAGACCTTTAAAGAATACCCCCTTGAGGGCCTCATCATTCTACTCCGAGTCCGCTGCCAACATCCGAAACTCAACTGAGTAATTGGCCGCACTCCGGTCGCCCTAAACTAAATTTAGGAGGCAGGCTGGAGCGAACCCGGTGCGGTCAGGGTGATCAAAGATTTGATGGATGTCTGCTCAAGCAAATTGTCGCTTTGAGAGTAATGCCCCTCAAGCCCCCTCTGCCTCAGCCCAATCGAGAGCCTTACCCTGTAAATGTCCCACTGTATAGATGATCCTGGCCTCCTCTGTGCTAACGGAAAGAAGTTGCTGGAAGAACACATGACAGCACTGGAGGAGGAAGCCATGGCAACAGCACAGGTCCCCGACCTATGGCATATGGTCCAAGATGTGCGAGTTATGAATGGATGGGGTGGCTGCATCCTCAGCCTGCAGCGGGACTGATTCAGGGGGCAGGCTGAGGAGCAGAGGCAGGAAGAGGGAAACATGTTAGCCGTAGCATAGATCTGAGCTGCAATCATAGTAACCTGGTGCATGCTTTCATCACGGAAGTGAGAGAAGTCATGCAGGAGGGTGTCGTGTTGGCCAAGGAGGGCTCCATGGCCCAGAGAACATTGTAGAAGGGAGCAGAAGTCAGAGTGGACTCGTCAGTCTCCATTTTGTTGGCCAGCTCGTTCTGTCACAAGGGCAGGAGGCGAGACAACTGACGAGTTCTGTAAGTACGTGTTTATTTACAACTGGACAGAATGCTATATACTGGTGATGCCAGACGAAACATCGTGTCAGGCAGGCGTGGACTCCCAGGTGGGGCAGAGGAGGTGAACGAAGAAGGGAGTAGACATGGGACGTAGACATGGGACGTAGACGGAGTGATCAGCTGGCAGGATGTGGTGACAGTCTGGACAAGGAAACAGAAATGTAAGTACTAGAAACTCATTCAAATTGTATGCGAGAATGTGGGCTTCATATCATGTAGCAATTGTAACGAGCTGGCATCTGAAGCGTGGATCCACGCTCTTGTTCATTTTGTTTCTTGTTTTACTTGTTTTTGTTCATTTTGTTTCCTGTTTTACTTGTTTTTGTTCATTTTGTTT
>JAQQAE010018322.1:0-11227 GCA_029823295.1 Pseudamia nigra
CACCTGCTTTAGTGAGTGGCTGGAAAGAAAACCTGCAGTGTCTTGGCCCTTTGTGGCAATGATTGGACACCCCTGCTCTAAACTGCCCATACTGTAGGTATGAATGTGAGTGTGGAGGGTTGCCAGTCTCTATATGCTAGATCCGCAATGAACTGGCAACTCATCCAGGGTGTACAGTGCCTTTGCACTAAGTCAGCTGGGAATGGCTCCACAGCCCTCCGTGACCCTTGTGAGGATTACGGGGTAGAAAATAAATGAATGAATTAAGGGAAAGATTAAAAAAAGGGGCTGGTGGGATGCCCCCTGGATGAGTCACAAGGTCATCACAGGGCTGACATATACAGACAGACAACCATTAATGCTTACATTCATACTTTTGGGTAATTTAGAGTGGCCGATTAACCACAGTTGCATGTTTTTGTTTGTGGGAGGAGTGTGGTGTTGGGATTGACCCAACCCTTTTTGCTGTCAGGCACTTGTGTTAACCACTGTACCGCCATAGCACCCCAAGGTGTTCATTCTTATGTCATTTTTAATTTAGCATACGTAGGTCCTCATAGGGCACTTTAGCAAAACCCACTTAAGGCAAGTACTGTGCTGAATCAAGTGGGATTGCAACACTTAGCCCTTTTACGTGATCTGTTGAAAATATGGTTGTAAAACAGAAACCAAAGACAAACATATAGGAACAAACTCACTGATGAAAGAATAAAGCCACAATATTCTGTGAGTAAGGTTATCAACTGTCTACTATGACTGTGAAACTATATTTTTTTGCATATGTCCCCATTAAAACACTTTAAGTTTGTATAAGCCTATACCCAAGTGAACCTGTTTGCGAGGAAAGGTTGATAAAGTTTCAGTCAGTCTTGGTTTGTTTAATCCTGACCACTAGAGGGCAGACGATGACTTGTTTTTGCTTTAAGAGTAGTACATGCCCCTGTTGCATGCAGGTAGAGACAGTGGGATTTTCAAAGATCACTGATGGACACATGCTATCTCATCAGCATCTGGACATTTTTCCATATGAGGAGTAATAGTCAAATATTCAAATAAAGCAGAATGTGTCCAGTTTACCCCACATTCCAAGCGGTTGACACTTAACGTTTGCTGAAATTGTGCCAACAGCAATTTCAGACTTATTTATTTTAAATTTGCAGCTGAGCTCTAGTCCCGTTGGTGTCTTGTGACAGAGCATATTGCTGATCTACAACTTGGGCCTGTTGATTTTTGTGGAATCTTGATGCAACCTCATATTGGAAACAAAAAAGATGGAACCTCAGTGCAGATCTTAGTTTAAAGCAGGGCTGCATCCAGGTACAGCCTATTCAAGAGTGTGGAGGGATGGATCCAAGTGTTGGCAACAGTTTAAAGGCAATCATCAAACTTCCTAATACTGAACACAGTTATTAATCCTTACATATCAAATAATAATTGACAGTACCATAAAATGACATCAACTATGACACCTATAACTTAATTTCCAGATCACAGGTGTAAGTGACACTGCAGTTTTAAACTCTTGCAGTTTTTACAAAGTGACAATTCTGCCAAAAAGTGAACTCAAAAGATTTTTTTTCATCTTTTTTTTTTTTTAACTGGGCAAATAAATTTCCCTTAGTAATTAGCAACTCCTAATATCTTGAATAAATTGTCTGATTCTGAGATAGAAAGTTTTCATCAGTCAGACAAAAACACAGTTTTAAAACACGCTTGAAGAATTTAATTCTGCACCAATGGAAAAATATAATTATCTCAAGGATCTTGATTATAATCCTTCTAAAATCATATCACCAAGCACAGTTTTGTGAGTGTACAAAACTTGTATAATTACAACTTCTCAACCTCATTAATGGAATTGCTTGGATCAGTTGTCCTTCCTGGTGTTGTTCTTCACACTTGACCACAGGGAGGAGCTGCCGTGTTGTGCTGAGGTCAGACTCCAACCTGTGAGTAATTTAAAGCCAAGGCCAAAGCATCAGATTGAATCAAAACACCAAGACAAAGGTGACTAAAACCAGACAGGTGGATAATGTCCATCACGTGAAAGTGGCTAGTTTGTTAGGAGGTCATAGAGTGTGATTTCTTCTCAGTACAGAAGCAGCAGATGACAACAGCACTTGACTGCAGCCCGTGTGACTGTTTTTCATGTTTGGTGGATAAGCGCCCTGATGAGAATCACTGTCCACTTTTGTTGCATGTTGCCGCTTGTGTAATTCAGCTAAACAGCATATGAAAATTAATTCACTATCATTTAATTAATGTGAGGACAACAGGGCATTACCTTTCACTTTGCAATCGCAATGTGCTATTGTTCACTTTTCATGAGAGGTATTGGTGGATTTATTTAATGGCTACTTGTGTGCAGCATTATCAAACCAAACTGGGTCCTTTTGTGAGCTTTGTGAAGTGGTTTTAGTAAATATGTGCAAATAACTCCAAAATGAAAACAGAGCTGCAAATTAAAATAGATCTGCAAGTGATCTGTTGATGTATTTCTTTTTTTTATCTGAATCATCCAAGGGGGGTTGGGACTCCTTGTTTGGTTCAGAGGGAGCAAACAGAAACAACGGCTGCCGTGTGAGAACTTCTCCTGAAAAGCTGTAGTGCTATGAAATGTGCAAATTCAGTTTGTTTTTATAGCTTATGCAAGAATAATAAGGAGGACGGCAGTCATTGTTGTGTGCATTGCTTGATAAAAAAAAATCTCGTAGGCTCCAGTCCATGGTGACTCTACTGTAAAGGCTTTATCTGTGCAGACATAAACTGCACAATAAACCAGTCTACTGGGTAAACAAAAGACAAATGGATAAGCAGTGAGTGATACAGATGAGCATCATGGATTTAAATATTTTTAACGCATGTTGCCCCCTCTGGACTGAGCTCCCCTTCCAGTCAGCGGCAGCAGATGAACAAGTAAAGATTTCACCATCCAGTCGTGTTGTGAGCTGATATGAATAGGAGAGAGAGGGGGCAGCAGTATGGTCTCCAGGTAAAGCAGGAGAAATTTCAGTGCACATCTTTCTCAGTGGACACAGAGGAACAAAACAATTAGCCGAGACATATGGCTTCTAGTATTCTGGCATGAATTTACTTTCAAACACAAAGGACATAATGATCAGTTTCATTCCAAGGTTAAAGCTGTTAATTATTCAGTCTTGTTTCAAAACATGAAAGTACAGTTTACTAGATCAGTCTTTCAAGTCAAATTTACCCACAGTTGTTTTTCAATTACTCTATTATAATAAAATATTGAAGCCCTCCAGTTGGCTTGTCTGAAAACTGCTAGTCCATTAAATCCAGATGAAAAATATTGGCATTTACATATAACAGCCACCAGGTAAAATTTACTATTGAAACGTATTGATTTTTGCTCTGTTTTTGTTTAAAGTTCTCCTATTGTGAAAATCCAACTTTTGCGGTTTTGAGGTTCACATGAACGCTGTGGTGTACCTGCGAAAATTTGAACTTGCTCAGTGCAACCAGTCTGGAGAATTCTACAGAACAAGATGGTCAACAGGAAGTTTTTGTGACTTGATACATCACAAGTCATAACCAATCACAGTCAAGTTAAAGCATATTAGTCCAGACTGTAGTATTCTAAATATGAAAACTTAAAATTTTAATCATCACAAATTACAACCAGTCAGAGTCAAGCAAACATTAGCATCACCTTCATGAGCAACTGTCAATATCCCTAACAGATTTTTCAGAAAATTGTCTATGAAAACTACATTATAGTGCTTACAGTAGTCTTGTGTCTGATACATAGACTATATGTGGATCAGACACAAGAAAACTGTAAGCACAATAATGTAGTTGTTAGTTGCACAGTCTACAATTTAACCAATAAGAATGTTTTATGATGAACAGTGGCAGAGGTACTTAGGAGAACCAAAGAAAAATCAAATTAACACACTTTTGTTTTATCAGCACCATTACACAAGTCTTTAATAGACACATAAATAATGCAACTATAAATCTAAATGCTAAACATGCTGTCCACAATAATGGCAAACTATCTAGTAGCTGATCATTTGTAGTGGTTAGCTGTAAATGATTAGACAGTCAACACGGCTTACAACCTCAGAGGTGCACGAGCTCACACATTCACTTGCAGTTGAAAACTCTGTTAGCCATTACACAGCAAGCAACTGCAGGTTACCTAACCACAGGATGACTGAGGACAGACAGCCTGCATTTCAGATTATGTCAACATGTGGTACAGGTAAAAAAATAACAGACATACTAGATAATTGTGAGTCGTGTTGACTAGCAATTCGCCTGTTTAATTATTTATATCAGTCAACATCGCCAACATTGTAGACTGCACCTTTAAGATATGGGACCTGTCAGACAAGTTATTGGTATGTGACCAGAAAGCTATGTCAAATTATTATGTCAATAATTTGCAATGATAAGAAGCAAACATTTATAAGCCAAATGTTTTAATACCCATTTTCAGACTTGTACTGATATCCATGCAAAGTGATCACCTTTCATTAAAAAAAAAAAAAATAAAATAAAAATATATATATATATATATATAAGTTTTGAAGATCATTCAAAATAAAACAGAATATTTCACCTCAAAGACATATTTTCACAAATGGAACACTCAGAGACATTACAACACCGGAACAGCTGTCTACAAGGCAGGTTCCTTGCACGTCTGCATTGTACAAATCCTCTTACAAAAACGGAAGAAATGTCCAGACCAGTGTCCCACATTTTATGAAATACAGTGCTTCGATTATGTACCTTGCTTGTCAAATATTCTACCGACTCAATATTCAAGTACAGTTCAGTGCCACAGTGTATGGGATGGAGTGATTGCCTTTCTTAAAAAATAATTTGATGATCAACCAGGAGACCAAAACACAGATGGCCATTAACAATCTTACGTCTTTTGACATTTATTTGTGAACAGAATTATTTAGAGAAGACATATTGTGAAAAATAAGGTTTAAAATAATAGCTTTAAAATAATGTTAAAGTATTAACATTTTTGTTGAAAGGAGTAAAAACACATAGCTTCGAGTCTGATAACTGAATCTCGAATGAGCATTTGGATTTCTGCATATTTATGATCTCCTAAAATCAGTCTGACATCCTGGGATAATGTGCTTATGAGTCTGCATGAGATAATCCATAGTATAGACAAGAAACGGGTGTGTTCAACTGACATTCAGTGCTGAAGACCAGTACTATAAAGACATGGCAGAATGAAGGATACAGTACATTGAGCTGAGACTTAAAACACAGAGAATTATATTAACTAGCAGAAGGATTAAAATATGTCTTGTGTAATAGAATGACAAAGGAGATGTTGATGGACCAGAAATGATGCTAAGATACAATCCATTTGGATGTTTTAGCTATTATAAAGTGAATCCTTGTGGTTTCCATGTTAAAAAGCCTTGAATGAGTGGATTTATTCAGACAGTCATAATTAGCTTCAAGTGCATTGTAGTTTTTGCATTTGTCCATTAGGTTGAATTTTTAAAATAATGTGTCATGCTTTTTCCCATTATGAAACAGATCTGAGGGCTCTAATAGTAACATTAAAGTGTCAGAATTCTGATTCGATGGCGGTAAAGTGCAGACTCTTTTCAGAAAAAGTTGTTTGGATTTCTGTGTATCTGTGATGTCACAGCTATACAATCACTGTCCTCAATCAATCATGCAGGACGCCAAGAAAACCATCCTCGGGTAACGTGCCAGGGATACATAATGGAATCCATGGCACAGACAGGAAATGGGTACGGTCAACTGTTGCTCATTTGCATTTAAACCAACACAATCAGAAACAACCTGTTAACCAAAGGGAAACCCAGGAATATACAGTCATGGTAGAAACAAGGATCGCTGGTATTTTCATCTGAAATTTAAAATATACATTCTCATACATTCTCAACATAGGAGAATTAAAGGACACATATTGTGCCAGTTTAATACAGGGCTTTTAACCTATTTTGATCCAGAGAAAGCCATTCCGACTCAGAAGCAACCTGAGGACCACTGCTGACAGTATGTGGACAGGTTCTGAGATTAGGATTATTTCTTACCTGTTAGTACAATTTCTGGGTGTGGTGAATTGAACAGTCTGTCTATCGCTTGCAGTGTTTAAGCAGATAGGGACAGTGTAATATCATTCTCTAGCTCCAGCCTTGCCCTGTACTTATTCTTCAGAATAAGTACACAATAAGTATGCCAGTGTAGGAAATCCACTCTCACAAAGATATTTAGTAACAAAAGGTAAAAAAAAAACTTTACTGCTTTTGCTGAAAGCGGCGCTGGCACTGGCTAGACATTGAAGCTACAATACCAGGGACCACTTGCAATGCTTTCACAGACCACCGGGGGCCATGGACCACTGGTTGAAAACCACTGTTTTAATATGTTAATTTCATTCTTACATATCCCAGTGGGAATTTTAAATTTAAGGTCAAGATACCATAGGGATGCTTCATTCTATCATGTTCCCATACATTATCAAATGGGCTGCTATGTGTGTTGCTTTGAATGCAAATGAATTGCACTTGACCACACACATTTCCTGTCTGTGCCATGGATTCCATCATCTAGACTCCCCGGCAAATTATCCCAGGATGTCAGGATGGTCTTGGTGGATCTGATAGGTTAAATGGTTTATTTTAGGTCCAGTCATCTGAAAAAGGGCTGTGTGTTTTTCCTCTTTTGATTGAGAATTTTGATATTTTAACAGTAGTTTTTGAGAATTTTGATATTTTAACAGTATTTTTAACAATAGGAAAATATATTAAATGTTATTTTCACAATATGTCTCCTTTAAACTAATTTGTACATTATATCGCCTTTAACTTGTCATAAACCTCTATGTTCTGCAGAAAACCCTTTCAACATCCCTTCTACATATTCATATTTTCAGGAGCCAATCACATCGCGCCTCTTAAAAAAGATGCGCCCTGCCGTCTCAGCGCTCTAATCTCAACTCTGGCTGGACAACTGTGGAGCTGCGATGCAACCACACCAACTCCAAATGCGACACAGCACGCACTTGGGCACAGCCTGACTCACTGGGAATCAGCTGGCAGCAAACTTTCTGCGCCTGCCTGCCCCCCTCTGATGTTGCGTGAAATCTCCCGAATGCGTTCACTGGAGCTCAATCTAAGTGAAAATTAAATGGGACAAGAAAAATCGCGAGATCTCGAGTCGCTCCAGTTGTGTTTGTTGGCCAACTTTGTGTAGTAGTCCGTCGGATCAGGCTCGGAGCGCGCGGGCGCAGCAGCAAAGCAGGAGGCTGGATGTGGCACGAGACGGGTCAGTGAGCTGCAGCGAACCCCGCGCGACTTTCCCCCCCAGACCCACAGTCTCCAATGTCAGCGGACAGGATGATGATCATTGGACTTCTGCTCAATGTCTTCTCTCATGGTAAGAAGCAAATTCATCATTTCAGTCAGCGGCGCTCGGGCTCAATAAAGTCTGGACTGAGTTACATCAAACTGATGTTTTTGCGTCTCCTTCTTGTTTAACTCGAACAGATGTTTGCTTGCACGTCTTTGTTGATCTGGAATCTTTCTTATTTCTCATCTTTCTTATTGTAACACACCTTCAAATGATCAAAGACAGTGCTGATGTTGATAACTGACATAGGTGTCTAGTGTGTGTGTGTGTGTGTGTGTTTGGATTGGGCCACTTACATGTGAGTAAAATGTGCATTTGTCCCGTGCAGTAAAACAGTTGACATTTGTGTAAGTTTAGATGTTCTGTAACTTTTGTGCGTCTAAAACCCTTCTTTGTAAATAATGACGTTGCTGTTTATTGTGCGCGTCACTGTTCATTTCGTTAATTATTTTGTTCATTTCATGGCTTTGTCCATTTTGATTGTCCCCATTCATTTTGGGTCATTTGCTTCATTGTTCTGTTCATTTATGTGTATTTATAGATGGTTTTGCTGATTATTTTGTCTATTTGATTGCTTCATTTTTGTACATTTTGTTGCTTATGTTCGTTTTGTTTCATTATCTTGAGTATTTGGTTCATTTTTGTTCATTTGTGCTCATGTTGTGCATTGTTTTGCAAATTTTTGTTCATTTTGTTGCTTATTTTTTCATTTGTTTTATAATCTTGATTATTTAGTCCATTTTGGCCGTTTTTTATTATTTTTAGGCTAATTTCTCTTCATGTGATTGCGTATTTTCTTCTTATTTTGTTCATTAGTTTATTATGTTTCTTATTTTGTTCATTTTGGTTCCTTTTTAATCATTTTGTTCATTTCCTCGCTTATCTTTTATTAATTTGTTTTCAGTTTTTACATTTATTTTGTTCCTCTTGATTAATTTTATTTAATTGTTTCATTCATTTTTGTTCAGTTTTGCTTACTTTGTGCACAATTTCGTTAGTTTACCTGCTTTTGTTCATTTTAGTGCTTGGTTCCTTAATTTTTTTGTTACGATGCTTATTTTGATTGTTTTGTTTGTTATGCATGTCCCATTGTGTATTCATTTTGTTATTTTGTATTTTATTGCTTATATTTATTTTTTGTTCATTTCATTGCTTATTTTCTTCATTTTGATTCACATTTGTGCTTTTTTTGTTCATCTGTGAATTGTTTTCTTTTCTTTGTTTTCTTATTTTTTTTTGCCTCCCCCTTCATAAACCTACGGGGTGAAAACATAAATTGATGCATTGAAAATCCACCACAACACAGAATGTAAGTGTTCAGCATTCAAAATTCTAGAAGGATCCACAGATGACGATTTTGCCCTTGAAAACTGATATTATTTCTGTTATAAGCTCCTATTTTGAGGTTCCCAAATCAACCTTTTGTAGATTTAATATATGCACACACTTGACCTGAGAGAAGGGAGGAGCGAACGAGCCTATTTCCCTCACACATGACACATTGGCTAGTCTCGTATGTGCCCAGAATTTTGTGGAAAATTCTCTGAATCACACTCATAATCATCACTTTCACACTCGTAATCTAAGCAGCAGCTGCGGATTTTACATCTGGGTGACATCATGAGTTCAGGTCTTATATTTCTGCCTTGGACACAATCCAAATAGAGTTGTTCATCTTTTTCATATTGATCGGACTGTCCCGTGATCATGACAATATCACATATGAGCTGTGGAACTAAATGGGTTTTTATTTTACATGACAGCATTTTGGCTGCTACGTCTGCATATCAGTGGCCTTTACATAAAATGTGCATTAGAAGGTGACACCTTGGATGCTTTGTAAGCAAAAATTCACAAGTTAATAGGAGCAAGTGGCTGACTATTGTCTTCTACACTAGTGATTTGGGACCTTGTTTTGTTCATGATTATATTGCCAAAGATGATGACGTAAAAAGATGTGTCATACAGCTGGGCCATAAATTGATTGTTGTCATTATTGTGCCTTTATACATTTTACATCATGATATGCAATGAGGTTGGTTTATCGTGATAAACATTTTTGCATCTTTCGTCTATTATTTGTATTATGGGTTGATGGGAACATTTTTGGCTGTATCACCCAGCTCTTGTCTGTGATGTCTGATATTAGATAAATTTACACCATGTTGGGAATCAGCGGTCATGGTTCACCGCTATTGTGTACACACTTTCAGCTCTTCCAAACTTTGTTGTTGTAATTAACGTTAATGTGTTTGTGTCAGTGAACACTAACAGGATCTAATGTGATTGTTGATGCATGGTTATAGAGTCATTTTGGTGTTTAGTGTTTTTGCCGGGTAAAGCTATGATGCCAGTTATTATCATGTCATATATCATGAGCACATTGACACAGACCACATGACACAGTCTTAATATAAAGTGCAGCTCACACCTTTCTCCGCTGCAGCAACACACTATCATGCAAACAGTATGACTCAAACAGTCTTATTTCAGCATGCTACCTGAGGCAAGAGGCACTGAAACCAGGAAAATTTCACACAACGTCAAGTAAAGCTGCCCATTAGAGATTAGTATCATAAAATGATGAATGCCTTCTTGTGAATGTCAAAGCTTTCAGGCTCCCGGTATATCATCCGGTGTGTCAAACCCACCTGTCAGCCAAAGGTGGAATCACACCAGGAAAAGCAATTATTTTCAAGCACTATTTAATCTAAATGTGAGTCATTAAAAATGCTAATGAGATAGATTGTCATGATGTTGAATTCTGCCATTATAACTAATTACAAAAGAAATTATTGGAGTCAAATTTTCTTAATTGACATCATTAAAATTATTCCAGGAGAGGTGGAAAAATGAAATACAGTCTGTTTTAGTCAAACCTGTAGAGCTGCCGTTTCTATTTGTGGCCATTTTCCAGCCTAATGATATTGTAAGCATCCATCTAATGGCCGTACTGTATTTAGACCTATAAGTATTACATATATAGCCGCTGCACAGTATTCTATTTCAAACAATGTTATTTTTACCATGTAATATATCTAACCTTTGCAACTTGGTGAACCTAACAATAGCAGTGAGGACTACAGAGGTAGACGGTCAGGGTTAAACTTCACTGATGCAGCAATTATTGTTTAGTTTCGACATGATATTTCTTCTTCACAGTGAAACGTCTTAGCAGAAACAGGAAAATTACATCTTTTAATGCTTTAAAGATTACACATTTCCTCCTGTCCTCTGAAGAAAATAGCATTTCTAATTTTCAACAGGTGACCTTGGGTCAAGGCACTGCAAACGACTTCAAAGCAAGGAAGGTTTTCTATGTGACAAATGCATTTTGTTATAATTTATAAGTTGTTGTTTCTCCCAGTGCGTCTGAGTCCTGGTTTCACTTCACACCCAAATGACATATCAGTTATTCTCTGCAGTTATGTATTACTGAGCACAGTTGAAGATCAATCATTCAGTTTTAATCATCTCGTGTATTATTGTGTGCATGCATTGTTGGGTCCATCTGTTTTATTTTCTAAATTAATAAGAGTGTAATAGAGAGGCATCTCACAAATAATACATGAGATCACGGTGAAAGTGTCTCTGCAGTTCTTTAGCCAGATAAATTGGTGGAAAGCTGGCCATTGTTGAGTGATATTAAATGCAACTTCGGCCCTTTGTTGCAAAGCTGTTGTGGATTATTAAAGTCCCAGTATAGAATGCAACTGGTGATTGAGGCCTGCTATTTTGGTGCTCCAAAATAGCTTTAGAGGGCTCAAGTGAGCCATAACACAATAGCCATAAATTTGTCAGAGCTCATTTTCAGGCCTGTGACATCAGATCAGGCTCAGGC
>JAQQAE010018323.1:0-11226 GCA_029823295.1 Pseudamia nigra
ACTCACTACCTCAAGTACTTTTATTTATGAGTACTTCTACTTCCTTTTACTCCAGTACTGATTCTACTCCTTGGCATTTCCACACGACACAGCTTGTCTTTACAAATATATGACAAAGGGTCAATTTGACCCGAACACCACACAAGGGTTAATTAGCAATAACTAATCAGATCAGGTCAGAATGATGCCATATACCAAGGTCACAAAAGTGGCTTTGCTTCCTCGGTGGTGTAAAAGTGACCACTTATATTTACTTGATACTTATTTATATTGACTTTTCATTTGGACCAATTGGAGAGAGTTGCAGGAAGAAGTTATATTGTCAAGCACTGTCCCCTAATTTTGGTTCCTGCTGTTTTAAAACAGCTCCTCCAGGTTCGTTGAATGCCTAAATATAACTCATTTCTGACTTGAATTGCTTGGCGCTAGGTTTTTAAAGCTGTCCTAAAAGTTGGCATGGTTTCAGGTTTCTGCATTGCACTTGTGAAGGCTGCAAAATAGCATCAAATGCTACACTGAGGTTATGAACAAAATCATGGTGAAGCTCAAGCTCTTTCACCTAATAAGCCGTTTCTTCTAGTTTCTTGCCTTAGTGTGTGTTGATACAGTGTTGTAGAACATGAAAGAGTGTGTCTATGGGCTCGGTGGAGGGTCCTCATGCCCTGCTTAATAATGGACATCCATCCCAGAGTGAGGATGCCTGGCTTAATGGAGCTCAGACTGGGGATACTGTGCAATGTTCAGGCCCATTTCCTTTTGACTCACATTCCTCAGGGGTGGCATGACCCCAATGAGACGCCTGCTTTCCCCAGGTGGCAGTGAGCGATGCTCCTCCACAGTGTCAGGGCAGGAGAGCGAGGAGACCCTTCGCTACCCAATGGGCTGGTCTGGAAAAACCGACTCACTCACACATCTCTTATGCACACATACCCTCAGCTGTACCCTCACACCCTCAGGGGCTCCAGCCCACTTTCAAGGAAATTTTGACATGAGCAATTATTGAGGGTTAGGGAATGACAGGTCTATTCCAGGTTTCAACAGGCGCACAGCAGAGAGGCGGTCTGACAATCGTCTGGAATTACCATTCGGGTCGAGGCAGTGTGCCGGACTAAGTGAGCTGCATGTCTGTCTGCCTCTTTTTCTCCTCAGGGCTTTTTAGATGAGCGCTCAGGCTCTCCCTGGATGTTTACACATCATTAAGGCTTCCCGTCTCATCTCTGGTCTGTCCTTTAAAGAACAGGGCTTTGGGATGTCTGAGGTGGAAGTAAAGACAGTTTCTGGTCAAGCGTGAGAGAAACAAAGCAATGCTGCAGAGCAGGATGCAGAATTCTACCGACAGTGAGACAACACTTCAATAAAAGTCCACATGAGCTGCTTGTGTCTTCAGAGGAGCTTGATGCCCAAACTTCTATAAGGAAACATTTTTCTACTTTAGTTCATCAGATGTATTTCTGGCTCTTTCTAATAACCACATGATCTGTAGCTTTGTAAAATGTGCCTATTAGAGAAGACCTACAATTATTATCAAAAGTAAAGCAATTAGTGACTCCATCTATGCATACATCATCAGCACAGCTTTCAAAAGAACTCCACAAATCTGACTTCAGAAAGAAAAAAGCAGCAAAGTCTGGTGTGCAGCAGACACGTTACACAACACTGGTAATGAAGCATTGGCAGAAAGTGTTAATTATTTTAATTAATGATAATGGTTTTAATGATTCAACATTTTGGCTAATTGATTATGATTGATTGCACATTACTAAACAAGGAAAGTGAATCAGGGAGGTAATCAGGGAGATGACAGCACAGGTCAACACTACAGCGTGACGGAACATACACTACACATGCTAATCAGACCCAGAGAGACGGCGAGAGGCAGACACACCGGCAGATGGAGGAAGGAGAGAGAAAAAAAAGAACCAGCAGATTTTCTAGAAGGCTCCAGAGGAGATTAACTGTTAGAATGAGTAGAGGGATCTAAAATGAAAAAAAAAATAAAACATGTAAAAAAGAGAGAGTGTGAGAGTGGTGATTTTTCTGTATCCATGCACAAAAGACAGTGAAGCACAATATCATTATGGGAATGTCTAGCACCATGAATCAGTATCCTTATTAAAATATATAGGTGATCTAAAGTAATTCTTCTGTGTATATGCCTGACAGGAGTCACTTGTCCTTGGAAATTATGGAGCATGTGCAAGTGCATAGGTTTTAGTCCCTGGATCAATTGGAAATGAGAAAAATTAATAAAATACGCAACAAAATGAGTAAAAAATGGGACCTAAATTCATTATAAACTGGTGCAATATGTATATATTTTTCACTGATCATTGCATTTTTAGGTGTTTTACTCTTTCATTGTAAAATAAAAAGATCAATGAAAAAGACTGGAATTAAATCACATGAAACAGAATCAATACGAACAAAAACAAACAAAATATCTTACCAAATGAATGAAGGTGAACAGAATATTAATGAAAATGCTCCAAGCTGAACAAAAGGATCAAATGTATCCCTATCAACAGCAAAGTAATCAAAGAAGTACACAAAAATGAACATAAGTAAGAAAATGAATGAAAATCACAAGTAAACAAACTAACAAAGAAAATACACACAAAAAAGAAGATATGTAACACAGGCATGAGAATGAACAAAATAGCCAACAAAATGGGGAAAAAATAGCACAATAACCTACAAAATCAATGAAATTGGACAGAAAATGAAGCAAACTGAATAATCAAGAAAATGAACAGAATACCCAAAATAAACAAGGAAATTAATAAAATAAACAAAGAAATGAATGCAAATAAGCAGCCCCTCTTATAGTCCAGAGAATCATTATCAAAGGAGAGAAAGTTCAGTTTAGCACACAAAGACAAAGTTACTGAGAACATTTGTACTTAAGGCTACTCCTCAAACAAAGTCATGTGTGTTGCAAACTGTTGCTCAGATCATCAAAATCTTTTCATCGGGAGTGATCAGAGGTTTGTCTGAACATTGTGATATAATTTTTATTTAGGTTAAGTGTGAATTGTGTAAGACATTGTGAATTTGGTACGTACAGTAAGTGAGAGTTGGTGGACTCTAACACGGGAGTTAATGCGGCAGTTGGATGGACCTTTAGTAAGTTTCAATGGTTCAAATCGAACAAAAAATGTAGGACTTGCTGAACAACAGAAAACTTATGGAAGTGGAAAAAGATTAAGAAAGACTGACAACCAATAATAAAAAATATTTTGACAGTCTGGGTATTTTTCATACTTGTCAATTGTTGGTTTACAGAGGCTTTTATTTTGCTTTGTTTGCAATGCCACTAATAATAAATGTATCAATTTATAATGTGTTCCTTCTATGCTTTGCATAGCAGGTATGCAATTAATGCTACATAGTTCAGCACCATGGACAGCAACATAGATTAATGATCGATTTTTTAGCACCGTGGACAGCAACAAACAATTCATGATAGACACTTCGACAGGATGGACAGCGCCATCCTGCACCGTGGACAGTATTATGGACCATTAAAGGTCCATAGTACTGCACTTCAGCACCATTGACAGCGGCATATACTTCAGCACAATGGACAGTGACAGACTAGTAATGAAGGACTTCAGCTCCACAGACAGTGAAATACTCTCCTGATCAAAATTTTAAGACCAGTTGAAAAATTGCAAGAATGTACATTTTGCACTGTTGGATCTTAAGAAGGTTCTAAGTAGTGCTTCAAAATACAAAAAGAAGAAATGGGAGTGAGACAAGAAAAAAATTTGAGTAAGCAATTTATTGCAAACAATGATTAAACTGAAATAGGCTGTCAACCAATTGACAGACAACCAATTGGATCCTCCAGCTCAGGGCGGGTGAAATTTTTTTGGGGCTACCACTTGACTTTTTTTCCCATAACCCTCAGGGTCTTTTAATAAGTTTAAAATGACTGTCTTACTGCATCCAACCTCAGCAGTAATGGCACGCTGTGAGAGACTTTGCTGATGTAGCTCAACAATCCGACCACGTTCAAAGAGAGCAAGCTTTTTTGCCTTTGCCAACAGGAAGTCATGACAGTGTGACTAACACGAAATGACACTGAATCCACATTTTAGTGAAGATTTGGGCTTTTAAAGGCTGTGGTCTTAAACTTTTGATCAGCTAATGAACAGCCTATTTCAGTATAATGGTTGTTTGAAATAAATTGCTTACTCAAAATTTTTTCTTGTCTCACTCCCATTTCTTCTTTTTCCATTTTGAAGCAGTACTTAGAATCTTTTTAAGATCCAACAGTGCAAAATGTACATTCTTGCAATTATACAACTGATCTTAAAATTTGGATCAGGAGTGTAGATTATTTATTATAGATAATTTAGTCCCATCAACAGTGACAGACTATAATAATGGACACATCAGCACCATGAACAACACAGCCTACTACAAAATTTCATGGAAATTTTGAATGTACCTGCATTCGCGGCAGATGTTGTCCTTCCAAAACAGCTGACAATCATTAAATTAATGTCTGTTAAAGTTTAGCACACAGAGACAAGCTTACTGAAAATGATTCAGCTTTAGGGCACTCCTAAAGCAGAGTAAACTTTGTCACAAACTGTGGCTCAAATCACCAAAATGTTTGCACTACTACTACCACAAGGTTTGGTTGGACTTGTTGATACCCAATTTATGTAGGTTAAGTGGAAATTGTGTCCAAAATGGTGAGTTCAACAAAAAGGAGTGGCTTGACTCTTCAGAAATGTCTCCTCCTAAAAATCAGTGATCTTAATGCAGCAGGTGGCTAGACACTGTTACTTAAGGCGTGGGTTTTCTCCAAGTACTGTGGCTTCCTCCCACAACCAAAAACATTCACTAGGTTAACTGGTCATTCTAAATTGCCCCTAGGTATTAATGTGAGTGTGAATGATTGTCTGTCTCTACATGTGCCTCTGGCCCAGGTCATCATTGGAAATGAGAACTGGTTCTCAACTGGCTTACCTGGTTTAATAAATGTTTAATAAAAATAAAATAAAATAATAAAAATTAATGAGGCAAAATAAACAAAATAACTGAATATTTTTCAAAATACTCAAAAAAATTGAGCAAAAGTGAACAAGAACATGAAAATTTTGTAAATTACCAAAATAATGAATAAAAGTAACAAAAATGAGCCCAACAATTGCCAAAACATTGAAAAAATTATGTCATTATTAGGTAAAGCAGGAATTTAGAGCCCCAAAAGATACACAGCATCTAACTTTCCACATATTTGTTAAAATGAATTTAAACTGTTTATTGATTTGGTCAATTAACATTTTAATCATAATGAGGACAAACCCCCCCCACCCCAAAATCTACCCCCATGTGTGGACATAGCAATAACTACACACTAGTGCAAAAAAGTTCCGTCCCATATGCTTGAAAATATTTGAATTGTGTTTTACAGTAAAGTCCAGTTGTTCTTGCCCCTTCATATATTTGTTCCCCACTGTCAGATTAAAGAGAATGATATTAATAAACAAGCCGTGGCTGCTCTCAGGGCATGAAGAAGCTCATATTTTCTTTCTAAGAGATATCAGTGCCACTAGTGTCTCTTCACTGCCACTTAAAGCGTCAGGTTCATATTCATGCGGTGTCTGTGTCCTCATCCTGCCATCCAGCCTCACCCGCTGACCCAGCTACTGATTAACATTTAAGGAGGGAGTCCATCCTTCCTCTTCTCCTCCTTATGCCCTCTCTTCTGCCTGTTTTACCCCTTCACAGAGACACTTGTCAGAAGCATTTCTTTGTGCGTCCCAGATTTCCACCACTATCATCAGCTTCTATTGTCTCAGCCTGCAGCCGTATCCCACAGTGGGAGTCTGTGACATGCAAATCTGTCCTCTTGATTTCACTTTGGAGAGATGGTGAGTGGAGTGCTAGAAAAAGTGTCCTGCCCTCCGCCACCTTCCTCCCAAGCCCTCCTTCGTCCTCGCCCACCTATACCCTCTTGGATGAGATGCTTCTCAGAGTGGATGGACCGGGTTTGAGTTTAATTAATGAAATGTATGATAATGTGATTTCTTTAATAGAATGACATAGTCTAATGGTGTTGTGTGATTATGATTAATATAGTACTTTCGTGGGAGAGAACATCAGCCAAGGGCTAAATGAGGACCTTCTCTCTCCAGTTCCAGCACTGGACACATTTCAGCTCAGCTCTGGACCTTTGTACAGCTCTGAATCTGTCTCTCAGCCCTCCCACTAACTGTGGAATTTATCATCCGCTTGCTATTTAAATAACATGTATCTGTTTGTTTTTACTGCACAAAAGAAAATTTAAGAAAGTGAAAAATTAATGTATCTCGGAAATGAAATAATAATACTCTTAAGCATGTTTTACATTGTAAATAATCACATTTTGGCTCCAGTTAATCTGGGTAAAATGTGATCAATATCCAGATAAGTTATGCATATGACAAAAAACCTATGTTTATGAAAGGTGTAAACACATTGTGATCAGATTGTGTTCAGATCCTAAGCCAAATTTCAGTGATTTGGTTTTCATTTCATTCATTTCCTCCATTTTATTTAATTCATTTCATTGTATTTATTTATTTATTTGTTCCATGATAAAACATGGCAAAATCAAACAATCTGACAAATAAGATAGCAAATGAGCAAAATCTATACAAAGTGCACGTCTTTCTCTATCATGTATGAATGAAAACGAGCAGCAAGAAGAAAAAAAAACTTACATAATCTGCCCCTTCCTCAGAATTTACACACTAAACATAGATGGTCTGTCAATCCCAGTACTGTATTGGTATCCCAGATTTAGTCTGGCTCACATTCTATCCAGATCTTATGAAGGTGTAAATGTAATCTGGACAGTGAGATCACATCTGTGCCATGTTTTCCACAATTTGGACTGACTCACAAGCAGGTTTTTCTCTGGAGGTCAGACATCCAGATAACAAGAACACAGTAATAATACAAAGTATATTCATTTTCTACAGTTCATCATCTCATTATAAGATTCAGAAAATCTGAAGAATTCTTTGTGCACTAGGGACAATGCTGAAAACCACTGCTGGATGACCATGACCTAGGGGCCCTCAGATGACACCACATTAAATCAAAATAATACATCACTGCATGGGCTCAGGAACACATCCAAAAAAATAGTGTCTGTGAGCATCACTGCCTCAACAAATGCAAGCTGAAACTGCACCATGCAAAGACAAAACCCTATATAAACCAGATGCAGAAGCTGTGCCACTTTCTCTGGGCCTAAGCTCAAAAAATTGAAAGGTGAATTAAGCTATTCTAACCTGATACACTGTATTTTGCTTATTTTTGCTTGTTTATATAATTAATTATTTTGGTAACTGTTCATTTTTAATATTTTCTTGATTATTTTGCTATTTTCTGTTTACTTTGTTGTTATTTAACAATTTGTTTCATTTTGTGTGAATATTTTCTTGATAATATTGTTGCTATTTTAATTTTGATTTTTTTATTTTGTTCTTCTTTTTTTCATTAATATGTTTTTGAATATTTGCTAATTTTGTTCATTTTTTAATATTTTGTATACTGTAGTTGTTCCCTTTGTTGATATTTTATCGATTATTTTCCTCCTTTTGCTGACTACATTATCTGTTTTTGGTCATGGTGTTTGATTATTTTGCTCTTTTGTGCTTATTTTGTTGATATTCTGGATGCGTAAAATGACTCGCTACTCTTATATGTACATATATTATGTACACATTTTGAGTAAATGTACTTGAGTACGACCCACCTCCGGTGATGGTATGGGGGTGCATTAGTGCACATGACATGGGTAAAAAATTATCATCAGCATAATCAGTTTAACATGAATTATACAAGGAAGGTTAGTTTTACTTGAAAATTTGTCAGATATAGAACACAGTATTGATACACTAAGTTTGAGTACATTCACAATAGTACATATATAATGTGTTTTTTGCATTTAACCCTCCCCTCCCTGAGGAGCAGTGGGCGGGTCAATCAGTGATGAAGGTAAGGACAGGTGGTGGTTTTCACCTTCCCAAATCTTCTGGTGGTCCAGGAATTTTTGAACTTCAAATATAGAGGTGAGTTTTGTTTTTTTTTTTTTTTCGGTTTCTTTCAAACCATTAAAATGCAAAATAACTCCTAATTCCTACACCATCATACCAACTAGTTCTGTGGTGTATGGATGGAAAATGGAGGAACAGGAAATTTGAACAAAATGTTTGAATAAACCCAAAATACGTAAGATGCCATTCAAAGCTATCTGGTTTAAAACACTTATAAAGGTTTGTTCAAAGACTGTTGGTGTTCAGCACAGAAATTTGGGTGCAATCTGGGAAAAATGAGCGGCTAATGAAGCAAAAATAATTATTAACCAACCAGACAACATTTTGTCAACAGAGTTTTTACTGTTGCCTTCCGGTTGGTGCTATAATATGCAAAAATGCAAAACCAATTGCTATGCAAAGTCTTTTATTCCCTCTGCTATTAAGCTTTTAAACACAGACCCCACTCCTTTTAGATCAATCAATTTATTGTTATTATTTCATCATCATCATCATTATTATTATTATTATTATTGTTGTTGTTGTTGTTATTATGATCATTATTATTATTATTATTATTATTGTTATTATTATTAAGAGGATGTTGTTAAAACTTCGTAAAAGACCTATTTATGAGAACTTGTTATGGGATTTATTAATTGGTTCCTAATTTGTGATTGTCCACATGTTTTTTCTTAATGTTTCCTTACCCTGACTATTGTTTGTTAGATTGACTGTTGGTTTGAATGTACACAGAGAGCTGCAAATGAATTGCCCATTTGGGATAAATAAAGTTGACTGAATCTGAATGTGTGTCTACAGTATATCCAGAGCAAGACAAAATCAAACAAGAAACAAGGGCATGAAGCAATATTATGGGGTAGATTAATTCCAGTTTTTTGTTGCATTTTTACTGTCAACAAATTGGCATTGAATGCAGAATTTAACCAATTATGATACATTTCCCTGACTAATATTCTTAATTACATGTAAGTGACTTGCATGGTTTTTATCTACCAACCCCCAGAATCATTTTTTTCAGTGTGACATTTATTATATATAAAATTACTGACATTCTTGAAAAGCTGCTCTTCCCGTCACTGCTTTGTGAATCCAGACCCTACGTACCTGACATAAACATGAAGACTGTTTCAAAGTGATCACTCATTGTTGTATGTGTCTTCTCTCTGGATGGATCCCATGGGTCAAAGGTTGCTATTTTCTCTTTCAGATGAAGAGCAGTCAAGTGGCAGTCAAGCGCGAATTATATTATCCTTGAAGAGATTAATGTAGCTTACTGAATGAAGAGGGTAATGATGTGCACAAAGGCCACTTATTTTCCTTTTACAATGAAGAGACCTGTGAGGTGTTTGCTTAATTTTCATTGTATTTGGGCTAATTTCACCAAATGGTAAACTGGGAAACTATACATCTTAGCGGAACTAGTGATGATGCAGAACATGCATCAGAACTGATCACATTTCAGTTTTGAGCCTCAGAAGTAACACATTTGGCATCATCGGGAGGTGATGATTATGTTTAGGGTTGATCACAGAAACAAAGACTTCCCTTCCGTCACGTGTCTGAAGGTTACGTGAAGGACAGACACAAAGACGTCGTCTGGAGAAACAGGAGATTTAAGGGAAGTGCTTCTACGCCACCGTTTGTCACTATGATATCTAGTAAATGTGATAATTAATACTGTAATTTAACTAAACCCACTCTGTGAGGTCTGTAATTAAAACTGATGTACCTACTTAGCACACCAAGCATCACAGGTGGGCCCAAATTAATCCACAAATAGAGCTAAATTGCCTCCGCTTAGCGTTTTTGTCAACGTCACTCACTTTGGGGGGAAATATCTGTAATTAATTCTGATATAACAAAGTCATAAATTTAGGGTTAAATGCAGCCTTGACAACAGACGCGATGACAGCAAGAGACCTCATCTAGCCATCCCAGATGGGATCCAAGACTCTGTTTCTCCCCAGAACTTGGCTGAGACTTGCTCCGACAACTGTTTGCAGTGAAGACAAGAGGAAATATCCAAAGATAGACTCATCTTTTTCTGCATTTCCCTGTTAGTCTTTTTCAATTTTGAGTAATCGGAATGAACTGGAGTGAAAGGCGCCGTCCAGGCTACAGAATGGAAAATGAAATGATTAGTTCTGGATGGAAGCCAAATGAATAAATGCATTCTGATTTTGACTTGAAATGAAGCTGTAGCCACACAATGATATACCCAAGTTTTTGTTTTTTCCCTAAATTTCTCTGTGACTTCGGAACATTTTAGATTTTTTTTTTTCATATTCACTCTGCAGGTTTTGTTGAACATTCTTTGCATACTCCGGGAAATTCTGAACCTCAAACACTTCTTTTTCTGTCTTCTGGTGAATTGTTAATTTATCAGCTTGTGCCTTTTCTGCATAGGGAACAAGAATGGAATGAAATCATTTTAAAAATGAACAAAAAAAGGAACAAAAGGAGCAGAGATGGCATCAAATTAATTATTATCTGACTTTTTTATTGTAAATGAGTCATACCATTTTTATACATACATTTCACTCTTTAAATGTGAAAGATAATAAGATTAGAAAGAATGCAGAATGAATTTATTTTGTTTTGATTTAACATGTGAACAACACAACATTGAATTGAAATGAAGAAAATAAGTGATAAATAAAGTGGATGAAGAAAATGACCCACAACATGGACAAAAATGAGCAAAATAATCTAGAAATAAACAAAAGCAATCAAGTAAATGAGCAAAATTGAACAAAAAATAAATACACTGAAAAAACGAATGAAACAAACATGAGCAAAATAATTGAAAAATAATAAATGGATAATGAGCAAAAATGACCCTAACAATAAAGAAAACTGTCATTATTCATGTAAAGCAGCATTTGTACCAACCTAAATGTTGCATTTCATTTAAATTAATAAACTACTGGTGAAAGAAAACAAGCAAGAAAGACAATTTAAACTGTTTCATTAGAATGAGAATCAAATGTACAACGTACATAGGAATGTGACTCAATTTCCCAGTGCACAATGCAAGAATAACTATATAAAGCAAGGAGTTGGAGGTAATAAATAATGTACCATAATATTCACACTACAAGCCGCGGCTTTTGTCACACATTGCCGACCCTGCGGCTTATACAATGATGCGGCCTATTTA
>JAQQAE010018324.1:0-11226 GCA_029823295.1 Pseudamia nigra
TGTGTGTGTGGAAATGCTCTTACTGTATTTGCTTAGTTAAATCCAGGTGGCGACTTTTTTTTTGGCCAGGCAGTGTACATGGCCAGAACAGAACAAACATTCTGAAATCTTTTTTATTTGGGGTCCCATTTGTTTATTGTTTTTGCTAACATCTTGGATTATTTGAGGTATTTCATTTATTTTTATTTGATTTGTTATTTTGCTCTCTTCTCAAACTTATGGTTACCACCCATTATGGGTCATGTAACCTTTTTATTGGGCCACCTATTCTTTCTTCCGTTCATTCTTTCTTTCTTTCTTTCTTTCTTTCTAGTATTTTATTTGGTGTTGTTCATTTTCTTAATCATTTTGTCATTTAATTTTATCAATAGTTTTGTTCACTTTTTGGCTACATTTTTGTTCATTTTCTGTGCAAATTAATTTTGCTCTGTGTTCAGATTACTGTTGTTCATTCTTGTCGGTTTTGCTGACTTCTCTTGAAATCAGTTCAGTCCTCATTTTTTGAATGTATTGATTCTGAAAAAAAAAACAGAATACAAAAAACAGATACAACAATATTTTAAGTCGTAAAACATAAAACACACACACACACACACACACCCCCCCCCACACACACACACAAATGTTACGATTTGTGGATTCATGTACAGTAAGGATCTGAGATTTTATTGAGGTTTATATGATTTTTAGACGTTGGGAAGCAATGATTTGAACAATGTACATATTTCTCATAGACTGTCACAGGTATAAACTGGCGATGATGTATATTGTTGACCTATACAACTAGACGGCGTTACATGACGTGTGTACGATATTATGCATGCTCTTTGGTATTGGAATCTTAAAAATGATTCGCGTGTCGGTTATGGCTTGGTGTCACGTGTTGCTCGCGGGTTCCCGTACTGACGTCACATCCAAACAAGAAACAGTCTGCTTGTGATTAGCATGATTAGCTCTACCCGAATCGATTAAAGTGGGATTTCTTTTCATTCCTAGCTTTTAAAAATGTCTCAGGATCTTTGGTAAGTGCAGAATGTATGGCGAGTTTATCGCATATATTAAGAACAACAAGCGACGATTAACTGTTATTTATTTAAAGTCTCCATACTTCCTTATGCTAGCTACTGGTTTAGCTTCGAGGAAACCAGAAACATCACATTCCTTTTTCAAAAGCCTTTTACTTCTCTGTGTTCCTTGGCAAAACGTAGGATGACTTAATAAATTTAACCAATTGGAAGTGGCAAAAGCAATCGACTTGACTTGTAAAATGCAAGACGAACGTAGAAGGCAAACAAAAGAGGAAAAGGAAATGTTTAAATTCACATTTAAATATTCGGATGCGCCTTTAAAGGGACTGATTCGTAGCTCGACAAGGCCAACATGAAAACACGCTTTGTCAGAAATCGAACACAGTTAAATGTGTGACAACCGTATCCACTTCATTTAGCTGACAGAAACAAAGCAATATCTTGAGCATATTGTTCCATTTATGCTGCTAAAATAAATTGGCACTTGTGTCCAACCTATTCTTCTAAAGGTTACAGAATTATGATGCCACTTGTCGACTGGCACAGGAAATCGCAGAAAACATCCATGAACGGAACAGGCAGCAGAGGACTGGGGGAAACCCGGCAAAAGTAAGGAGATAGGTCTTCTGTCCTTTCATAAATGACAGGGCATCGTTTGTTGTGTTTCTCTGTTTGGTTTTCTTTACATCTGCTTTTTGTAGATCAACATGACTCTCCGGGCATCGCTACAGAAGCTGAAACAGAATATTGCTCAGCTGAAAGAGAGTTTGTTGCGGGCTTCATCATCTCGACGCATGTATCCTTCCTTACGACGGCTGGAAGTCACGAGATGCAGATTATATTTTATGGTCTGATTTTCTTGCAGTGACTGTTGTTTTCCAATAGAGGGCATTAGAGTCCTTTTAAAGACCATCTTCATTGCAGCATCATCTGTGTAGTATAGTTGGAGCACTTCAGGTAAAGTTTACCTTAGTTTTTACCTTAATATTTTCCCACCAGAATGCAGGCGGAAGCTGACAGGAGGCAGAACCTTATTGATGACTTGCTAACCAGGGAGAAACAGCTCAATGCTTCTTTCAGGGGAGAAATTACAGAACCTGAACCAGCCAGGTACAACAAAGTATAATGTTTATGCTTGTTTGGTCATTTGTGCCTTGCATCTTGTAGCTGGTATGAATTGGATTCACAGAAATGACAGGTGCACATCAGCACAGTGCTGCATCAGTTTGCTGCCTTTAAACGGCCTGTTGCCTCAACAGATTGATATCCTAAACCTCTTTTTATTGGAACGAAACAACAAGCTGACTTGAATTTTGTGCTTAATGTGTGTCAGAAGAGTTAACCATTAGCCTATGAAATATCTGGGGCATCTTGTTCAGATCACAGCTCCTTTCAGTTTTTTCCTATGAGATCTTCTTTGTGATATGGAGTGCAAGTTGCCCAATTAAAAATAATGACTTCTCATTTTGACAATTTCCATGACCGGATAGGTCACAGGTTTTTCACTTAATTTTGATGATATGTCACTGTTCACTAACTGTCTGTGAAAGTCTTTGTACATCTGGTATGACCTGTGTGGTTTGACCTTTTCTTGTGCCGTCATTTGGAAGGAAGTGTCTCCGGCTGACATTTTGATAGGCCATCATAGCTAATTACTTTTGATTAAGACATTTGCTCGCTTTGCACTGTTGATCAAACATTTGGAAACTCTTGATATGGACAAATGTGTGTAAGTGTGTGATTATCGCTGGAAGGTGTGTTTATAACTGCCTATTGAGCGGTAGTTGGGGAGCTACTCAAAGTGGTGAATGTCACAACTTATATCCTCTTCTTCATTTGATATTATGTTGGGGTGACAGCTCAGGGAACCGTAAGCAGCAGCCAGGTCATTACTTTGTGTAGTGTCTGACTTTGTGTGGGCATGGTGATATTTGTTTGGACAGGAAGATGAAATAATGTCATTTTTTTTAACTTCCTTTATCTTTTTTTGTTCTGTTTAATTAATTTTGTGAACCTCTGTGTAGTTTTTACTTTATTTGAGCTGTATTTAAAATATAGAGATCCCTGTTTCATCAGATCAGTGCACTTTTATTGATGCCTTGACATAACACTGCCTTTCTCTTTCACAAGCTTTTTGGATTAATCTACTTAGTGGTGCTTTATACAGGCTTTCATCTTTTACAGACCACACACACCCATTTACATTAAAGGCCGTGTTAAAAAAGAAAGAAAGAAAACCAAAAAATGACATTCCCAAAGAAATTAGCTTGGCAAACTGTAATCATGTGGTTGTATGGTTTTTACTTTGTTCAGTGAAACTTAACTTTAGTAGTGATATGCGGTGGGTAATTTGGATTTGTGGGTAGGACCTATTCCCACTGTGTGGTCTCTGCAGGACAGATTACGAGAGGGGGCGGATTGGCCATGCTTGGGTAATCTAAGGCACTCTTTTTTTTTTTCCACCATTTTTGAGTACTTTTGGTTAACAGTGGTGATGGAAACTAAATGTGGGACTTAAATATATCCCAGAAATATTCTACTTCTATTTCATTACAAGCATCTCAATTTCAGACAGAGAAGAAGATCTGGAAGAAGGATGTGGCATCTACACTGGAGGCTTAGTTCAACCCATTGCCTCTTGGACACATCTTTTTTCTATTATTCATCAACCGTTCCATTGTATTTGATTGCCCTGGAAATAGTTGTAATTAGTTAAATCTTGCCTGTCCAAGTCACTCAGTCAGGACCTGGATGCTTAGGCTTCAGTGGCGGCAGTCTAGTGCTTTGTGGCTGCCAAGAGATGTGCCTGACTGATTTTGGCGCTCTGAACCGACTGGTTAATTGGATCTTCACACACTGGGCACTAGCATGGAGGAAGTGGAGGCCTGGCATGTGGTCTCGTAGTAATCAAACATGTCAGAAGGATTAGACCAAATGCTTTCTATCACCTACTCCTCTGATGTATCAGCCACCGGCAGCCAGCATTGTGAGTCGTCTCGTGAAGATTTACTGAGCATTGTAAAATAACCTGAAACACTCATTATTTTTGAAATGTTAGGCTAAAAGTAACACATTTAAATTTTGTTGCTCATTTTGGTATATATTCAATTTTAAATCAATTTAACCAAAGACTATTTGGTTAAGTATACTCTTTACTAAATTCAAATGTGTGATTTATATGTTTCAGTGCAGGGATTTTCTTTTTTTATACAGCAAGGCCCACTTATGGCTTATGTCACTTTTCCCGCGTCCAGCATATGACTCGGTCTCAGCAGACTTGGTTAAATCCTGCCTCACACAAAGACCCTGAACCCATCACCGCAAGACGAGTGAGTCTGGGACACAGCTTTAAGCTATTTGCAGAAGAACCGCCTTTAAACCTCACAATAGTGTTTAGTACAGCACAGTACAGTGTAAAGCACTCTGATCTGTCACTTAGGGCAAAAGTTTGCCAGCAAACCACATTCTAGTAACAGATTAACACAACCTGTTTACGTACCACAATAGCTGAACTGGTACACTTAAGATGTTTCAAAAACGTAAAAGATGTATTGCGTTAAAAAAGGTACTGAAAAAGTACCATGTTTTATACTCGTTTTCTGGACTGGTAATTGACAGAGAAAAACATCAATTTTGCTTTTCTGTTTATATTTCCAGTTGTTTTAATTGTGTTCGATACCTTCCCATTGTCTGTGGGTAGGCTTAATACAGTAACGACATAAAGACTTCACTCCAAACTGCTTGATACATTGGTGCTATCAGTTGTTATTTTGAGGATTTTGAATAACTTTATCTTTGTGGACGAGCAGCTATAAACCTTTTTGAAGCACTACCTTTATATGATGTTTCAGGTCAACGTTGATGGCTGGAGGCACAGGAACAAGTGGAGGTGTTGCTCCCAATCCCTGGTTAATCAATGAATCAGAGGAGACCAAGGGCCTGAGTTGTGGAGAGATCAAACAGCAGCAGCAACAAATCATTGAAGGTAGTCAGACATAATTACTTTACAGCTAGAGTTACAAAGATTAATGGTTTATCTTTCTGAGGTGACAGTAATTTTCCATTGTGTGATCTAACAGTGACTAGATATTAGTGTAGCATCCATGACCTGTATCAGTGGGATTATATTTGTATCTCATATTGGCCCTTTTATTTGTACATTATGAAATATACATAAAGTCTAAAGTAAATAAACCTGAACAATGTGTAGCATTTACAGATACACAACAAAATAAAGCTAATAATGTTCAAGGAAATATTCCAGGCAATAGAATAAATTGTATTAACTTAGTATTAGCCTTACATATCTGCTTTTTGTTCTTTCCTGAAAGGCTCTGACATGACTTGAACACCCAGATGTCAGTTCACCTGACTCCATGTGACACTTCATTGCTATGTCTCCATTTCGTCTCTGGTTATTGTCAATTTGGGATCAGAGATTCCTGTTAAGACAGTGAAACCAAACCACATGGAGGTTTTTAGTCCCCAGTGGGATTTCTGGTAGAGTTGGGTAATGGTGAGCGCCTGAAGCTGCGGTCATAAAAAAATTCCTGCGGTACAGTGTGTGTCAAACTTGGAGTCCTTCTCTTCTCCTCCTCTTCTCTCCTCCTGTCTATACTGGCCTGTAGTTGTAATAACAAGAGTATGGCTGAGTGGGGTAAAGTACTGAATGACTCACATGTGCCACCATGAGCTGAGCTGGACCCCAACAGCCTGTCATTCCCGGTTCCAAAATAGTTGCCTCATTATATCACAAGTACAGTATAGTGTAATTGCCCCCTTCCTATACTTGGCTTTTTGAAAAGGAATGCCTTTATTGTTTTTCCTGCCCCTTGCTAAATTTGTTCAAGACTTTTGTGTACACACATATACATACATACATACATACATACCGTACACTTACTAGCCACTTTATTAGGTACATCTCGCTAGAATTGGGTTAGATCATCCAGCTATCACAAGATGACATAAACATATGGACCTGGTCAGCAGCAATACTCAGGTCGGCTGTGGCATTTAAATGATACACAGTTAGAGCTGAATGTCCTAAAATGTACTACCTCTGCCAGCCTGAAGTGTTGATACAATGTAGGATGGAAAGAGTGGTGGTTTGTTGTTGTTGTTCTCCTTTCGGCTGCTCCCCTCAGGGGTCGCCACAGCGAAATACCAATGATTCGCATGTTTGTGTTATGCGTAAATAAAAAAGTCTGGGGCTTGATAATATTGACCCTGGTAAATTTTGTGTCTGAAAATAATTATTTTTATTTGCAAATAAAAATAACTTGCTGTTTCTAAATAAAACTAGCATGCTTTGAAATGTTCTGTGACAATGTGGGACTCTGTTTTGCTGATTAAATACTTTTTACAGTTTTGTACTGTGACCTTTAGTGTCCTGAAATGCAGCTATAAATAGAATGTATTATGATTGTTATTGTTAAAGTTTTTGTAAATTCTATTTTCTAAAAGTTGCTGTTGCTTTTTCTCTGTAGTTTCTTTTCTGTCTAATTTTCTAATGTTATTAATATTGTGTTTTTGCAGCCCAGGATGCAGGCTTGGATGCGTTAGCAGCTGTCATCAGCAGACAGAAGATAATGGGCCAGGACATTGGAAATGAGCTGGATGAACAGAATGGTAATGCTGATGTGCGTCTGTGTCTGTGTTTATTAGTCAAAAAAGAAGAAACCAAAAATTCCAGACACATTACATATAGGAGTGTGAAAGCAATCAGACATACTTGTTCTGCAATGGAACATCTTGCCTCATATAACTTGCTGGACACTTGTGTTCCCTCACACCACTGACATTGCCACAGCCTTTGACAAACACAGCAGCATGAGTCTGTGACCCTATATTGAGGTCACAGCCATGTTTAGTTAATATGTTGTCTTTGCTAGGATTCTGTGTCATCAGAGGTCCCATTTCTTCTGATATTCCTCTGACATTTTTAAAAGACTTGGTTAGTTTTCTGTTCTGGAATCAGATCTGGAAACCTAATGGGGCATTTGACTTACTTCTGGCTAATAGCCTCTCATCACACCAAAAATAGCTTCCATCAGCGGTAGAATGTGTTTTGTAAAATGGGGTACATTGCACCAAACAGTGTTCTGCGCAGACGGGTGCTACTTGAGACAGAAATCTCGGATCATCATCTGTCGACCATCGAACTACTAGATACTTTAATGTGTTGCTCTCAAAAGAGTTAAACAGGTAATAGGCTGAGGTCTGGGAGTGTTATCTTACAGAGAATATTCATGTGCTCCTGTTGTTTTTTTTCCCTTGCCTAATTGGCTACACTGACAGTGATCTCAGAACATGCATTAGTCTGTCAGCTTTTGTTGAGATAAATGGGAAAAGAAACCTAACAATTTAGAAACTGTAACACACAGGTCAATAAAAGAGGCAACTGCATAAGTGAGCTTACATTAATAATAGAAAATGAGAGGAGAGTCATGTCTTCATCAAAGATACTTTAGCAAGACTGGATACACTGAAGAGGTGTAATACAGACTCCAGACCCGGTATTGCTTACGTTTAATGAGCTTTAGTAAATAAGTTGTCTGGAAAATCGACTATTCCATGTCATATACAGTAGGCATATCCTGTTCGATCAGTTGTACCAGATAAGTGCAGAGGTTGTATAATCAGTGATGCCAAAGTGGAAACAAACAGCCTTCCTTTGTGCTGGGAAGGAATGGTTGATGTTTGGCTGATTTTGGTTGTTGCCAATGGGACAAGGGTGAAGAAATAAAGGAAAGCTGATGGTTTTAGCTGCCTCTCCTGTTACCTTATTGAACTAGAGATGGATCATTGCTCTAATGCTCCGACTGGCATGTTTTTTTTCAGCTTGATGTCAGTGTTTCCAATAATATGAGCCTCTATGGGCGATGCTAGATCTGTAACTGAGAATTTCTCCAGGTCCACTGCAAGTAATTGAGATGGCAAACAATTTTGGCCCTGAATGCCATGCCCTATCACTTTTCCTGTGAGACACCATATGACTCTTTCACACACATTTGATAGGAACTCAGTAATTTATTTCTGTAATGTCCAAATATATATCTCACCTATTATATTGCAGCTGGCTCCAAGTGTTGGTCCTTTTTCCAATTTGTAGGACTCCCAAACAAAGTGTCCACTACATTCTACACACTACTGGATGGATGAACACAATTCTTCCAAAAGATATTCCCAGTGATGAGGGTTTTGAAGATTGCCACTCAACACATCAGTTCAGAATCTCCCATAGGTGTTTATTTTGGTTAAGATCTAATGAGAGGGCCACAGTGTATGATTTACATAATTATCATACTCCATAAACCTCAGCTAGCCCTTTACCCCAAGGACGGGGCCTGTATATACAGTACATGTAATTTGTGACCTAAATATGATTACAATATGAAATAATCCTGGTGCATGTGATGTGACTGCCCATGAGTTACACAGACAGCTGATGAAGCCTAGAGAATCCTCAAGACATTGTTAGTCCATGAACACCTCACAGTTTCCCCAAAATTTATAGCCAGACTTAAGGCTCAAAGGGCCTGCTGACACCAGGCAGTCATTCACTGAGCCTGCAGGACCCTATACAACTTCCTGTGGTCCTTTCCTCTGTGGGACCTTTGCTGCCCTTCAGTCATTCATCTGAGTCTGTGCTTTTCCTTACTTTGTTTTTTCATTTTGTGAGTTATTTTTTATTTCTTTCCCATACTATCCCTGTGTCTCTTCTGCATCCCCTTATGAGTCAAGAGGAATATTTTGGTTACCTTGTATTTTCTTTAGTAGGACATAAGGGATCAGGCATCTGGATGTTGCACTGTTGTGTGACAAGAAGTCACAACCTCCAGCTTCCTTATTTAGTGTCACCTTAAGTACCGTAAGTGACTGGAATATTTAAAGGTAGGACATATTTTGGATTTATTTATACATTATGTAAAAAAGGAGATTTCTGGATGCTGTCCAGTGGCCTCTACCAAATGGGGTTGTGTGTTTTATCCCACCATCATTGAATGACCATGAACTCAATCATACATTTTTTCAAAACCACTTGTAATATACTGCAGCTGATAACTTTTGCTATACATCTTACTTCTTGATTATCACACTGACCGATACTAAATGGTAAATGGTCTTGCACTTATATAGTGCCTTTCTACCCCACTGCACTCAAAGCGCTTTACACTGCTTTCCATTAACCCATTCACACACCAGTGACAGTCACTGGGAGCAATGTGGGGTTCAGTGTCTTGCTCAAGGACACTTTGGCCGTGAGAATTTGTGGATCGAACCGCTAACCCTCGGGTTCATGGACAACCTGCTCTACCTACTGAGCCACAGCCGCCATTTATATTAATGTTCATATTAATTAATTAAGTAATAAATTAATTAAGTAATTAATGCTATATCTGCAAATCTCTGTCATGCTACTTTAGTTTTTAGCTAATTGGCAAATCTCTTATTTTTTTTTTCTATGTGTTGAATTTTGCATGTAGTTAAGTGCTGATTTATTAATTTTTTTTCTTAAACTTTGAGCCTCGTGTGTTGTTTCAGCTCTGCAATATAGTTTTACCTGCACTGACGAATAACTCAGTGTGCTGACTGAATATCAATTGTGGCAATTTAAAAATCATCTATGTGCAATAAGAACTAAGTAGATTTTTTTTTTTCATTCTGCAGAGGATGCCAAGTAATGTTATACCTCAGTTGCTGTGGTGCGTTTATTTGTGAGATATAATTTAAGTAGGTTGTTAAAGAAGAGTGTCTTAGCTCTTCCATTCTTTCTTACAGGCTCTGCCACACAATGTTCATCCCAGTTCTCTGTGGCAGTTCATCTAGTATGCAAGGAATGTGGTGTTTTGGTTTTAATTTTTATATCCTTGTTGCTACAGCAGCATGTCTGATACAAACTGTGTAGAGTATAGCTTGTCCTGTTTGATTTTACATGAATATGAGACATTGAGGTTCAATAAATTTTCAGTGTAAAAAATAGAATGACTGGAATGTTTTTCTTTCAGACTTGTACTTAAATTACTTAGATTATTGCTTGAGACAGCTTTGTAGGTGCTGCATTTCTAGCATGTATTAAATGTCAAAATCGACGGTGTAAAAAGTAATGGGATAGTTTAATGTTGTCGGATAGGCAGAGAAAATGGATTTGAGTTAAAAAGCAAGAAAAAGGCATGACTCCCTGTTGATCTTGACAGTTGGCGCGTAACCTTGGCGTCCGACTGTCTTTCCGTCTTGCAGGGTTCCTTTTGCCCCTGATCACTGTACTGTAGCAGTGTTTTCCTATAAATAGATTAAGCTCTTTGTAGTTTGGCTGCTCAAGTCTAACTCATGACCCAAGTGCAGTGAAGGTTGCAGTCATTTCCTTTTCGGGAAACAATTCTGGCTGAGGTCACAAAGGAAGATGACCCTTTTCAGAGGTTTAGAGATGAACCCAAAGCCCTCAGTTAGTCCACCTTCCAGTCTTAACTGGATCAAAACAGACTTCAATACAAAAATGAGTAAGCAGACAGATTGCTTCAATTCCAAGTGTCTTAGCCAGTTGTTTGTTCTATACTTAATCTTTTCCTTGGCCATCTATTAGGGCCTCCACCCTGTGACTAAAACAACCAAAAATATTCAACCCCAATTCCAAAAAATTTGGCATGTAAAGAAAAATGGAATACATGCATAAACAACGTATAACATGTTGAAATTTTACCATTTCATGGAAAATACTATCATTTTGAATTTGATGGCAGCAACACATCTCAAAAAGCTGGAAGAGGGCAGCACTCGGCTGGAAAAGTAATTGTCCCAAATCAAAAACAACTGGTGGAGCATTTGACAACTAATTAGGTTAACTGAAAACAGGTCAGTAAAATGACTGTGTATGAAAGGAGCATTTTAGAGAGGTGGAGCCTCTCAACGTAAAGATGGGCAGAAGTTCACCAATTTGTGACAAACTGCATCTAGAAACATATGTAATTATGCATTCAATGTAAAATTGTGAAGACTTTGTAGAGCCCTCCATATGTGAACATGATCCACAAATGCTGCCATCATCTCTGGACCAAAGCTCATCAACTGAGGCAAAATGGAAAACTGTCCTGTAGTTAGATGAATGCCTCAGACCATTATCCATAGGTATGAATGTGAGTGTGAATGGTTGTCTGTCTCTATGTGTCAGCCCTGCGATGAACTGCCGACTCATCCA
>JAQQAE010018326.1:0-11224 GCA_029823295.1 Pseudamia nigra
GGGGGGGTGTCTGTGACACATGGGTCACTATTGGTGGTTTCTTATGTGTCCAGCTTTGTAGGTTGATCATTGAAATTAAATGTTGTTTCGTGGGTTTTTTTTGTAGGAAAGCGTTTGTTTTTTTTTTTTGTTTGGGCCTGAAAACAGGTTTTGATCTTTAGTTCTGTAATACACTGTGATTTTACGCCATTGTCACGTACAGTTGCCGTGCATGTACGCGTGCATGACCAACCGTGCCGTGCCATAGACCACCTCTTCCAACCGTGCTGAGGCCTGGGGCCAAAGCACGGCTCGCTTCTACTTACATTACTCAAACGATCCACGCTAAAGGTATGAAACATGCCCAGGCGTGGAACAAACTGCCAGAGTGAGTATACCCTAAATGTTGTTCTGGGTTCTTTTGTGACCTCCTGGTTGAATTGCTGATGTGTATTATTGGTTGGCTAGCCACTCCTAGGAAAATTCATCAATGCAAAGAGTGGATAATGGCTCCCACTGTCTTTGAATAGTGTACCAATGCCTTAGAAATGGCTTTGTAACCCTTTCCAGACTGGCAGATGTCAATAAATTTGTACTGTATCTCATCTGCTCTTTAGATTGTGACATGATGTGTTTCTTTATGAGATCTTTCACCCAACTTCATTTTGTGCTATTTAAGTGGTTTCTTGATTCAACAGGTCTGGCAGTGGCTACTGAAAATACTCAGCTTTCCAAAAAATGTGGTCCATCACAGTTAATTCATGATTTAACAAAGAGGCTTTTTCTTTAATAAATGAAACCATTGTTTAAAAACTGCATTTTGTTTTTGCTCAGGTTATCTTTGCCTAATATGACATTTAGCCAAGGACTGAGATGATGGTATCCATTGTACAGAATAAGGGTCTGTGTCCACAAGATGTGCTTTTTAGTGCTGACAGTATCATGATTCCATTTACAGCCTATGGAACGCAGAGTTTTCAGAGATTTTTTCACAGCACTGAAGTTATTTCAACACTCAGACTTTAGAACTAAGCTGTGCTTGTCAAGCATTGTTCACTTTCCAACCAATCAAAATCGAAAAGGGGCATAAGAAGTAAATAGTGTAAACTCTGCACCACGATGGGGGGACTGATTCAGTCTATGATCTAACACTGAAGGATTTCCATGATGGTTTTAAGGAACTGATCATCCACAACACGGCTTACAGTTTAGAAATGGTACTGTGCAAAAACATTGTTTTCATGTGTTGCCATGATGCAGCCACAGATGCAGCTCTGAGTCATTCATGTGAGTATTCCTGTTAAGAGGGCACTTACGCCCCTTTTCCACTAGTACCTACTCGGCTCAGCTCGGCTCAACTCAGGTCGGTTCTACTCGACTTGGCTCAGTTTAGTTCCTTTTCCATTGCCAGTGAGTACTATCCGTGTAGGCGAAGTTGTGTCCCGAAACTCTCCTGTTGGCATTTGTGCGCAACACAAGCACAATATAACAATGGAGGACATGGAGGCAATGATGTACTTGCTGCTCTGTATGTGGCTTTTAATCAAACAAAAGTTACAAGAATAGAGCCAGAGCAGAAAAACAGAGGAAAAGTACAGGAGGCTTTGTGAAGTCATCTTCATCTTCATATGGTATGAAGATGAAGATGACAGGAGGTGAAGACAGACAGGCTGAAGGGAAGGTGGCATTGCCTTGGAAAAGGAATGACTGTGACATCCAGCTAATGAATCTGTGATACTGACATACTGTGATCGGTATAATCTGTGTGAAAGTCATGGAGAGACTTATGAGACTTCATGTGATGAACCTGCAGCAGCGTTTGAGCGTTTGGTCGATGCAGGATGCAGAGGAGGACAGAGAGATGCTGTGATGAACCACTTGTGCAAATAGTAAAAAATGTTTGTCGTACCTTCCCGTGACTATTGTATGTATTGTGATAATAAAAGTTTGTACATTTTGCAGATTCGTCTCCACTTGTTTATACATTTTATATGTAAAGGTTCCAATATTACTGTAAGTGACAAATAAAATGATAGATTTAATTTTTTATTATTGAAAAATACTCCAGCAGTTTGACACATTAGCTTTAGTGTAATTCATTCGACAGAGTTATGAGGCATAACATAAGTGGTGGCGAAACGTACTGAATCCCACTAAACACTAACCTGTTATTAATCTGAAATACAGAATGTCTTGATATGACTACAGTGAGCAGTATCATCTGTACTGACATATACAAGAGTTGTGGTTTTGTGATGACTTCAACTGGAAAGGAAAATAACTTACTTTAGGTAACTTTAGTTATTTATGAGCCATCTTTACACCGAAATGTCATAGAAACCTGTTTGCTTTGTATGGTTTACTCTTCTCCCATAAGTGTATTTCAGACAGAATAGAAAACACACACACACAGCACAATCCTGTAACATGTAACAAAGTTTATTACTAGTACTAACACTGTCTTGTTCGTCAGATGTTATTGACATGTTGACTTTACTTGTTGTTTTCGGTAGTGATACTTGGGAGACACCGAGCACAAAATACAAGCAGAGCACAGAGTTAGCATTGGTGGCTAAACTAACTAACCTAGTCCATTGTCCCGACCTCAAATTGTGAAGCGCCTAGAGATAATCGGCGATTATGATTGGCACTAGACAAATAAAATTGAATTGAAGTGAAAAATTGTCTGCAAACACAAGACAATGACATTATTTTACAAATATCGATGTTTGTTCATAGTGAGTTTATCACTGTCAGGAGAAATAACGTTAAAGATGCTTTAGCGTCAAGTCAAAAACACTCACCATTATCAGGTTCATAATCAGGTATCAGTCATTTCCATTAGACTGAACCACTTCTAATCAATGTCTAATAAATGTCTTGCGGCTCCATCCAGCTCCCTCTGAATTCTGTCTCAGCCACCAGACACAGAAATGTCTGTACCTCGTCATTGGACACAGTGTGGATTTACACGTTGCCATTGTCGATTAATACAAGTAGTGATGATACAAATGTACAGTCGCTCTTGCTACGTTTTTAAAAATGGCGCAGTTGCTTGTTGTGTCGGAGTCTCTCGAGACACGTCCAGTGATGCCACTCCCTATCAATGGCCTGCAGTCTGTGTACAGTACGTCATGTTCTCTACTCAACTCAGCTTGCTTGGAACCCCGGCCGAGCAGGTACTAAAAAAGTACCTGGTACCAGGTACTAAGACCTAATGGAAAAGCTCCCAAAGCAAGCTGAGTCGAGCCAAGTAGGTACTTGTGGAAAAGGGGCATTAGAAGTGAGACCCCCACCGTGTGCTTACGGTACTTCAGTTACGCAGACACTGACTCTGTGCATGTCTGAAATCATCAGATCATCTTGATGAAGCAACCACCAATTTTCCTTTTAATCCACCATAGTGTCACCGAAAAATTTTAAATCACTACTTTGTGAGCGAACTATAGTGTGCCTTTCAGGAGTCGCATAATAAGAGTCTGCCAAAAGAGGAGTGACATACACATAACACTTGCAACAAAAAAACGCTGGGTGAAGCGCTGAGGAGGTAAGGCCTAGAGCACTGTGGAGATGGTCCCTAAAGAAACTTAAACAATAAGTAAGTAAACCAAGTTAACCAAGTTACAGAATACTGCAAAGTTTGAAATACTGGCCAAACTCATGCGATTCATATAACAATATAATATGATCATATGCAGGGAGAGAGCCCTAGAATGTCTGTATTCATGTCATACTTTTCCAGACTGGGGGGCAAAGTGCTTCACATTTATTCAATTATTCAGAACACAACACTCAGCACTCAAACTGAAACACACACACACTCAGAGATATGGAGCTACTGATGAACAAAAGGATAGTCCTTGGGTCAAAAGCTCTCACCCTGCAGATTAGCTCTATTGCACAGTAAACCAAAAGAAAGGATATGGAAGGAGAAAGTGAAAGAGAATAATGTAAGGCTGGACTAAAAGCTAAGGTGTTGAAAGAACACTTGGAGGTTTATTTGCAAAAATAATAGGCCTCCTAGTGGGCTTCTAACACACACATGTGACACATGTCATGTCCAAAAGTAATGCAGAATACCGGACCCAACAGAAGATCAGAAAGAGAAGAAGGAAAGGTACCATTTTAAATTTACTACTTTACCCACTCAAATGATCACCTTAGGCATTTAGAGGATGACTGAGTTAAGTGCCGCTGCAATGAAGCCACTGAAAAGACATTTCAAGTGTGTGATCTTTCGGCAAATAGAAATAATATTATCTTTGATGACTGGAAGTGGAGTCATGGAGAGGTTTGCCATCCTTTTATCAGTCACTGAAAGGCAAATGGCTGGTCCTCAGTGCACAAATAGGCAAACTTTGGAAGCATCCAGTGTAATGGCAATTTGTCCTCAATAGAGCCTCTCGGAGCAATATAAAAACTCCCATATAAACCTTTTCACTAGTCCTCACAGAGCTGAGCCATAAAAGAAAGTTGCACTACAGGACCTCTTAAATACACTCACTACACAAGCCCAGAACACAAACTAAATAATTTTCATCTCCCTTTTGTCTCACAGGTTAAATATTCATAAGGATCCGTCCATTGTTATCTCTTTAGTTTTTGTTTTTCTCTGCATCCATGTATGGAGAAAAACAAGTGGAGAGCTGTGAGGTGCGTGACTGTGTCAGCACAACAAAGATTCATTCTTAGGATGCTTTTAGAACTGTCCTTAAGTTCCTATTCATTTCACATCACCTTGAGCTATGTATCAGACAAATCCTCTCTTTTAATGTGATAACACAGGTCACATTGATATGACTCACTATATCCACAAATTACGCAGAAAAGCAACAACTGCTGTCTCAGTCCTGTTTTGTTTATTATTGTGAAGAAAAAGGAAAATTTAATTTGAAGTACTTCAGGTATTTATGTTGTTGGCATAATGCAAATTGTGCAGAGTATAAGATTGGATGATGATGGTGTTATTATTGTTATTAGTAGTAGTAGTAGTATTAGTAGTAGTAGTAGTAGTATTTTATTATTATTATTATTATTATTATTATTGACATATATGATTGAAACACCTCAACTTTTCCAGGTGCAGATATGCCTCAAACAGGACGTACAGAAGAAAAGCCCAGGACTCGAGGTAAGATTCAATAGTCACATTTGCACTTTTCATTTCACTTTAATAAATATTGATGGGAACTCCTACACAAAAATGTTGTGAATGATATATTAATACCCTTTTATTGTAGATTAGTGCAGTTCAAGATGCTTGTCAGAAGACCTACAATCTGGTAAGACAGGACAAGTGAAACAGCAATACTTGAAATACAAAATAGATAAATTAAAACATAACCTTTCAGTTACATTGATGATGAAATAAATGTACTTTACTCAGTTACATTTCACCACACACCTCAATGAGTAGTATTTCTATACTTTCATATGTTATGCACAGCTACTTTGTCAAGACAATACCATAACCAAAAAAGTCAAAACATTTTACAAAATTACAAAATAAGCAACACAATTGAAAAATGAGCAACACAATGAGTTAAAAGTTAACAAAATAATCAACTGAGTTAAAAAAAATAAATGTCAGCAAAACAAGACATGAAATGAACAAAATTAATTAAACAATGTGCAATAAATAAGAATAAATAAATAACAACTAAAACAAATCAAGAAACAGATCTTAATCGGCAGATTGTCAAGTGTTTGTCCTCTATTTTTTCTGCATTTAACATCATATAATTTTACATTTATGTATGAACCTGGTTCTGGATCTGACACTGCTTTAGTGGCACTGAAAGTGACCTTTACATTATTATTGTTAAAGAACATGTTCAAACACAGGATATCAGACTGTAATAAATTTCACGTTATGAAGTTACTCCCTCCTTAAGTCATGTTTCACGAGATGCTTTTTTACTCTTACTCCAGTACTTCTACATGACTCACCGGAATTATACAGTGACACAAATTTTCACAAGTACTGTGTCTGCTTTCTCTGCCCACCTCTGTACAAAGGTGGGGCTATTTCACACCAGTGAGTTAACCTGTCAAAGAAGCCTGGTCTGGAGCAGGTCATGTTGGATGCTGTGGATCAAAAGGTCCCTAAGCACCACCTGCTGAACCAGTACTGACCAATCCATTCTACAAGGAGACCCTGTGGAGGGTGGAATAAAAAAAGTAAGGAAAAAAACTCACCATACGCTCAGGCTGAGCTGCATGAAGACAAGAGAAAAAAGTTATAGCATGTCTGGATAATCTGATACTGACTAATACATAATTATATATTACATATTTAAGTCATCGTTTTGTTTATTTTTGATTATGTTTTGTTTATTTATTTGACTATTTTGCTCATTTTTATTCATTTTCATCAAGTTGAATTGTTATTTTAGTTGTTTTTGTGACATTTTCTTATTATTTTGTTCATGCTGTAGATTCTTTTGTTCAGTTTCTTGGATTTGGTCATTTACTGAGTTTTGTTGTTAATTTTGTGGATGTCCCCCTTCTTCAATTGCCACCTTATCATGGTGGAAAGGTTTGTTTGCCTGAGTGATTCTACACTGCCTGGCCAAAAAAGGTCACCACCTGGATTTAACTAAGCAAATAGGTATGAGCCTCCCATTGGATAATTTCTGCATGGGTGATTATGTTTCAGCTGGCAACAAGTGATATAAGGATAGTGGGGAATCATCATCTTCAAAGAAAAAATGTGGTTGGGAAAAATCTTGAATGATCATGACTGGTGTTCACTTAAATGTGTGGTGAAATCAAATCGTAAAAAAACAGAATTCTTTATCACACACTAAATGAGGACAAGAAAGTGTGCTACATGGCAGCACAGTCGATTCTTTTGAGGAGATTTTCATCATCCAGGCAGTTTGTTCTGCATTCTTCCCAGTCACACAGTTTGGTATGCACCCTTAAGAAAATGCAAATATTGTGATTTGTGATTATGTGGTTTACGTAAAGAATGACTTGGCCTTTACTAAAGATATCCAGACACAAACCAGAGTTTTATGTATGAGCAGGCAGATTTGGTTTGTACCATAGGCCTGGTAGAAATAAAAATGTAACTCTTCAAGTAAAAGCACTGTGTCAAAGAAAATAATCTGAAAAGGAATCTAAGTGGAGTGGACATTATGTTTAAGTCTGAAAAGTATTTACACTTTGCTTGGAAACCTTTGCAGGGAGAATAATCAGAATAATCTCTTTCTTTTCTTCTTCCATTTTTAGCAACATTAATTATATTGCTCATTTGCATATATTTATTGGAGAAAATGCTCAAATGCCCAGCTGGTTCTGGTGTATGCTCAGATTTGGGAGATTAGAGGACACCTTTATGTGACTACATAAAGGTATACCGCTCGTTTCTCGTTTTTTTCCCTCCTCGTCCTGCTTTCTCCCTCCCCTCCTCGCTCGCCCGGCCAGTTAGCTATAACACCCGCCAACATCGGTAAACAAGGAAATCTCTCAGCCGCTGCCCGGCGTGTAACCGCATTACCGCGCCCGATAACCTCTTCAAATAATGTGCGATAAGGGGAATTTGATTTGATTCACGGAAAAGGGGAAAGAGGGCCACTTGTGCTCCCCCTCTTCCGCTCCCTGCTTTCTTTCTTTCTCTTCTCTTTCCACTCTCTCGCTTTACCCCGCCATCTTCTCATCATCTTCTTTTCACTTAGCCTCAGGGTTTGGGCCTCCTCCTCCTCCTCCTCCTCCTGCCTCATCCCCCTCTCCAGAATGACACCGCCTCGCATCCACAATCAAATAAATCCAGCCCAGGTGTCAGCCTTCATTTCGACTCTCCCCTCTCTTGTCCCCGACTGGCGCTAGGTGAGGTGAGAGGCCCCCGTAAAGCCATCATCTCCATAATGGCAAATATGAGCCCTAAAGCCCAAAAACCAGGAGCCGTATTAACACAAATGAGACTAGTAAGGTGTGTGCGCGCCTCCCCGGTGAGGTGATGTTTTTTTCCTTAAGTGAGCTGTGATTTAAGCAGGCTAGACACTAGGCTGATCACTGTGTGTGTGTGTGTGTGTGTGGCTGCAAAACAGATGAGACTGTGAGGCTCATTCAGAGGACATTTGATGAAATGGAACGGGGGTCAACCTCAGTTTGCCACCCAGCCCGCCGTGCACCACCCGTGTGCGCGTCCCGCCTCTCGTTGCGCGCACGCACGGCCGTGTGTGTGAGCGTGTTTGCGCGTTCTCACCCCCTGACAGTGATGCATGGCGCTTTTAAATAGCACTCCTCCACGCCCTGCTCTAAACTCATCACCGGGATCTTTCACCATCCCTCCCACCCTCGCTCCCCCGGGGTTGTCACTTTTAGAAAAGCAAATGAAATGTCGGCGCGGCGGCGGAGAGGAGGGATGAAGACGTAGCCGGGTGAGGGAATGCGGAGGGGAAAGGTGTGTGTGTGTGTGTGTGTGTGCAGTGGTGTGGACATGTCTGCGGCCTGTGCAAGTCAAGGGACTCAAATATTTTAGCACAGTGTGAGGAGGAGGGAAGCAGGAATTGGAAGATGCCTTTATTTAACCAGGATAAGGCATCAGGATGTGAGCAGCTCCGAGAGACTTCGACGAGGCCTCTCGGCTCCTCAACGTCCCGTATTTATCACTTACACTATACTCTATGTGTCTATTGGAGACGTGTATATATATATATATATAAGTGAGCTGAAAAATAGTCTTAATTTGATTTTTGGTGTTTTTTCTGATGGCCTTTTTGCTACACGTGGTCTGATTTTATTGAAAAGTCTTGTACCCAGTGTTTTTTTTTTTATCAGATAATTTTGAATTGTTGAACAGCAGGTGATTCTTTTCTGACAAACGAGCAACACAATGAACAATACAACGGACAAAATAAACTACAAAGTGAGTAAATATATGAAGAATTCACACCGTAATATATAAAATGAGCAAAATAAGCAACAAAATGAACAAAAGGGAACAATATAACTGACGAGATGATCAAAACAAAACCAAAATAAGTACCTATTTAATGAATGAAATTAACAAAGTACAAAAAAGAGGAACAAGTAACAAAATGAATAAAATAAACAACAAACTGAGCTAATATCTTGTGAATAAAATGAAAAAAATGAGCAAAAATGAGAAAAAATCCCCCCAAAATGAACTAAACCATGAATAAAATGAACAAAATAAGCAACCAGACAACCAATATACTTAATAAAATGAATAAAGTCATAAATAGAATGGACAAAATAAACACTAAAGTGAATAAATATACAAAATATTCAGAGTATAATGAAGAAAACGAACAAAATAAACAACAAATTGAGTAAAAATGACCAAAATGACTTCTTCATTATTATCTGGAATACTCTGTTACTCATGGGGGCGGGGCTTATTTTAGCTTGAATATGATTGGTTATAACTTGGGATGTTTTAAAGTCTGGAATTTAAAATAATTAAATACTTAGAACTGGCTCATGGGGGTGGGACGAATACATTTTATCAGGACTATGATTAGCTATGACTTGTGATGTCACAAATGACAAAAATCCAAAATGGCTCGTTTTGAGGTGTCCATCCGTTTTGTGCGTCTTTCTCAGGATTTCCATTGCCGAGCAGATTTCGTGTCACATCACTGAGTTGCTATGAACCTCAGAACCCGGTAAACATGGATTCCCGCCGGACGGGACCTTTTTAAAATAACTGCTAAATTCCCACGCAGGATGTTCGAAAGCACGACGGAGGCGCCCGGTTGTGAACACACACGCTGATAAATGGGGATCTGATGAGACGCGTGTGTGTCAGCATGTGTAATGTGGCGTTTCCTCCTGGGAGCGAGCAGCGTCTGAAGGAAATGCTACCGGGGTTACCGTCGACGACTGACAGCTGTTTATTCCATCCATCACCTTGTCACCGTGTGTGTGTGTGTGTGTGTGTGTGAACGGAAGAGAGAGTGGCAAAAGAGAAAGAAGTAAATTAATGGAGCATTAACCAAGCGCTGACCCAGAGAGGAGAACCACAACCTGACGCTACAGGCCAAGTCTCAATCCTGGACCTGGACCTTCACCTCACACACACACACACACACACACACACACACAAAGAAACAAACACACACAGCTTTAAAACTGGTCTAAACTCATCCAGACACATGTACATTGCTGAAAACGGGTCACAAAACCCCAACCTTATTCAGCACTTATTCAGCGGTACGTAAAGTACAAGTACTGCTAGAAGTACTTTATCAATGCAACTGCTCAAGTAGAAGTACTCAAAAAATAATTACTTCAGTAAGAGTAAAAATGTGTCTAATAAAGGCCTACTCAAGTAGTGAGTAACGTGTGAGGTGTAATAAATTTATTACACCCCAATATACTGTATTTGGCTTATTTTTGCTTTTCATATAGTTCATTACTTTGCGACCTTTGTTCATTTTTAATATTTTGTTGATTATTTTTGCCACTGTTTGTTGCCATTTGTTGATATTTTGTCTATTATTCAGCTCATTTGTTCCTTTCATTGATTATTTTTGCTCCTTTTGTTTATTTTGTCGATTATATTTCCTAGTTTTGGTCATTCTATTAATATTGTAGATAAATAGATACTTTATTGATCCCAGAGGGAAGTTCACATATTGTGTTGATGATTTTGCTATTTTTTGTAATATTGGTGATATTTTGCAATTACTTCCAGTAGTTTGTCGCTATTTTGTTGCTTATTTGTCTATTTGTCATTTTATGCATGTAAAGCACCTTGTGACTTCTTGCTCTTGAAAGGTGCTATTATTATTATTATTAGTATTATTATTATTTTGCTGATTATTTTGCTAATTTTTTTTCTCATTTTGTTGAGATTCTGGATGCATTCTACTCACTCATTCAAATGTAACTGAGTAAAAGTAAAAAGTATTCTGCAAAACAGCCACTCTCAGGAGCGTCTGTGTACTGATGTGTTGGACATGATATGTTTTTGTTGAATTACGTGGATTTTTATTCATTTTCTTAAAACATTTTGTTCATTTTCATTCATTTACTAAATTATTTTGTTCATTTCTACATATTTTCTTTATCATTTTGTTAATTTTAAATCACTTTCTTAATTATTTTTGTTCATTTGTATTCATTTTCATGATTCATTCATACTTATTAACCTTATTACTTTGTTCATTCAAATCATTTTCATAACTATTGTGTTCATTTGTATTCATTTCATGATTATTTTAATTTTTACTCATTTTCTTAAAAATTTTATTTATTTTTACTAATCTTC
>JAQQAE010018327.1:0-11224 GCA_029823295.1 Pseudamia nigra
TGCTCTTTCTTGGCATGAAACCAAACTGTTGCTCACAAATGTTGACTTCTGCCCTTAGTCTAGCTTCCACTATTCTTTCCATCTTCTGAATGTCACTGTAACTGCTATTTCGTAGGAAAAATGTATTAATCGTGTGAGGAGCTAATGTTTGGTTTGTCTATTTTGAGCTACCGTAGGAAACATGTCAGCGCAATCTATGCTGTTGTATCTGAGTCATAAGTGTAAATAATACATTGCATTATGTAAATTAGATTTATCTAAATCCTGCACACTTCACATTTGCCTCCTCTGTGTTTCTGACGCTTTTCTCTGTGTCTCCAGGCTCTGTTAGTTCTACACCAGCCAGAGACCATAGAGCTGTGGAACCCTGATGCTCCGATCGAAACGTTCTGGGACATCAGGTATCAACAGTTTTCTCCTGTTTCTGTAAAGAACAGACTGACGGTCGTATCCAAAAATCCAGTGGTTGGATTGTTTGTAGGAAACTGACTGGCCTCTGTTTATTTGTGCAGTTCGCAGGTGCTCTCGCTCATCTGCCGCAAGCTGATTAGTCAGCAGATGGTGAATGGGACGGAAGTGCTCAAGTGGCTGAGGGAGATCCTCATCTGCAGGAACAAGTTTCTGCTCAAGAACAAGGTGTGCTGATGGTTGTTGAATTGAATAGGAACGTTATTACAATCTATCATCGTGGAACCCTGGGTTACAAGATTAATCTGTTCCGGGATCAAGCTCGTGAAATGAAAAACTCGTGAGCCAAGCCCGGTGTTCCCATAAGAATACATGTAAAACCAATTAGTCCGTTCCAAGACCCAAGAAAACTCCCATATATACACATACATGCACGTAAGGTATCTGGAAAAGAATGTTTTTTCATTATCATTATTTGAAAAGGAAGTTGTGTTAATTATCCGAAAAGGAATGTATGAAATTAGTTCTAAAAATTACTTATGACACGTTGCCTATTACGGGTTTTCTTCTCACTGTAGAAAGATGAAGCAGTGGTTTTACTTTTATGACACTGCTTTAATGCGTGAACGCTGGGCCTGAACAGGCAGGAAATAACACATGACAAGATGCGGCTTCTAAGTCTCACAGCCATAAAGCGGCCGCTGCCGTAAAGTGTCTGTGACGTAAAGCTGCAACACACAGTAGGTTACTGTGTTGAAGCCGTATATGACTCTCACCACTAGCATCCTTCTTAGGCCCCGTGATGAAAAAACACAAAACCAAGCACTATTTTAGGTGAAAAAAGGCACAAATATGAAGCGTGATACAGAACGAGTTTCACGTGTACGTTTCCGGTCGGTGGGTGAGTAGCGCGCTCTCCTCTCACGAACTATTTTACTTGCAACCCGAGTTTTTGCTTGTGAACCAGTACAAATGTTTGCCCGATGTCTTCCTCATAACCTGAAACATTTCTATGCCGAAGCACTCGTAACCCGGGGCAACACTGTATTCTCTTATCCTGAGCAGATGATTTGGTCTCGTGTTTTGTGAGTCAGTTCTAGTATCTTAGCACTTTTCTGAAGTGACTGTTTGAAATGTTTAGTGGTGTACAATAGAACTGTGTGGTAAGACCATAATTATCTTGCTGTATTTTTATACCGTGACCATTATTTTTATGCAATACTCATTTTTTAATGTATTTTGGGCTTATTTTCTTTTCCTTGTCCAATTAACCACTTTCAAAATGTTTCATCTTCCTAAAGAAGAACTGAAATCGCACTCTTTTGTTTTGTCATTTTTGTCTTACTGCCTTATTAAATGTTTTGGTCCTCTTCCATCTTGGGTAACATTTTCAGTGTTTTTATGTCTTTTCTGTGTTGATGTATTGTTTAAAATGTTTTTGTCTTCTTTTGTCTTTTATTACATTTTCATCTTTTTGCATGATTTTCATCGTCTTTTGTCTTATTGTGAAGTTTTTCTTCAAATTTAAAATCACAGTTTCTTCAACTTTCACCAGTAAAGGAATAAGGATTTGACATTATTTCTGCTAATTACTGAAGCTGATTGATTTAAAAATATAGTTTTTATGGTATTATTTTGGGTTGTCTTGTGTGCAGGAGTCGGCTACGATGGGTGCTGGGATCCCCATCTGTCGACAAGCGCAGACCAAACTGGAGGTGTGTCTCTACATGTTCCTGTGGAGTCCGGACACGGAGGCGGTTCTGGTGGCCATGTCATGTTTCCGACATCTGTGCGAGGAAGCAGACATCCGCAGCGCTGCCGACGAGGTGCCCGTTCAGACCATCCTACCAAACTACGCCACGTTCAGTGAACTGGCCTCCGTCAGCAACATGATGGGTACAGGTGAGACAAACAAAGCCTGAGTAGTGCATCATTTTTGCTCTAATTCTATTTGGACACGCCTTCGATTTTTGTTTTGAAAGGTAAAGTTATACTTCTTTTTTCATACTCTGTTTCCATACACTGTTGATCAAACTTGCTCAGGTCAGGTGAGACATAGTGCTGGCATGAGAACACACTATGGAAGAGAAATATGATGCTGAGAAAAGAAGTTGTAAAATGGACAAATAGATGCCAGTTTTCTGGTGCTTTTTGAAGCGTGTTACTTTTCCGCCACATAAATTCATGCACACCACCACAAAACACCAGGTGGTTAGAGAGAAACAAGATTAAAACAGAACACTTCCATGTGAGTTGAGTTCCTTACACCTCAGCGAGCTTTGCGGTTCTCTGATTGGCTCGAGATGTAAACACAATGCTATGATTGGCTGGAGACTCCTCACTGCACAAACACAAAATAATAGGACCAAAATGAATGAAATAAAGAAAATGACAGCAGAGGGGAGGGATCTGTGAAGCTAAATCTACCCAAACGCACCGATGAAATGAGATACAAAGTAGCAGGACATAATAATGGTTGAATACAGTGGAACCTCGGGTTACAAATTTAATCTGTTCCGGCGTCCTGCTCGTGACACGAAAAATTTGTAAGATGGGACCAGTTTTCCCATAGGAATATGTATAAAACCAATGAATCTGTTCAAAGACCCACGAAAACTCCCATATAAAGTATGTTGTACACACCTGTATGTGCACGTTCCTTCCTTATTATTATTTGAAAAGGAAGTTATGTTAATAATCTGAAAAGGAATGCATGAAATTAGTTCTAAAAATGATTTAGAATGTCACTTCCGTTGGAGACAGACAGCTGCAGGCGCAGGAGGCTTGATGGTGGTGGCAGAGGAGGAGGGAGGAAGGGAAGCAGAGACCCTTGGACTTTTCTCGTTTCAGGTCCTTGTAGATTACACAGGCCTTCTCACAAATGATGGCTTCGGTGACCATATCACCAGCAATTTCCTTCTCTTTGATCCAAACCAGCAATATTCTCCCCACGTCGTCGTGCAGACGACAACGCTGCTTACAAAGCAATGTTATTCCATTAGCAGGATTCACAGACTCGGTAGCTTCTCTCTGCTTCAGTATCATGCAGATGGTGGCAGAGCTTCGACTGTTTTCCTTTGCCAGGTCGGTCACGTGAACACCTCGAGAATGTTTTTGTGTGGTCTTGTGTTTCAGGTGCATCAACATCATGTTATGGGTTTTCTTGTCACCACTAGCATTCTTCTTAGGTCCCATGATGAAAAACACAAAACGAAACATTATTTTAGGTGAAAATGGGCACAAATGTACAGCGCAAAGTTCACGTGGAAGTTCCCAGTCAGCCAATAGTTCCCAGAACTACTTCCGGGAACTTATTTTGTTTGCAACCCGATTTAAAAATTTTTTTTTTCCCCTCGTAAGACAGGACAAAATTTTGGCTGATATCTTCGTCATAACCTGAAAAATTTGCATGTAGATAGACTTATAACCCGAGGTTCCACTGTACAAGAATTTTTGCAAAATAGAGAAGCATGTTGTGAGAGCTGGTCATTGAGGAGCTCCTCCGTGTTTGCTTCTCTCATGTGGCCTTTAGACATTACTGTAAACCTCACTGTCTTCGACTTATGAGCGTCTAATGATCAAAATAAAGATAATTACCTTTCAAGAGCATATGTTGCTTATTCCAGATCAAGGTTAATACCTTTTTAAATGCAGTCGCTCTCCACTTATGAAATGCAGGTCAGATGTTCACTCATGTTTTATTTGAAGTATGGTCAGCTTACTTTTTTTTTTTTTGCTTATAAGTTTTTGTTGTTTTCCTCTCGCTCTGTCTTGCTGCGTAAGCAGTGCTAAAGGAAGAATTGGCAATTTAGCTTCCGGGGCCCTTTATTCCTCAGCCAGTGCAATGCTCCTCCACACATGCCACTACTGCAGCAGCGTGCCCGATACAAGCTGTGTGTGTGAGGAGTAGTATCTCCAGTGTGTGCATGAGAATGATTGACAGCCAGCTAACACTCTATTAATTGCTCATTGGTAGAGTCTTACTGGGAGTTGTGGAGTCAATCACATTACAAGCTATAGGTGGTTCAAAAAGAGCAAAATTTTCCCCCAAATTAATCTCCAATCAGGAAATGGTGATGGTTCAACAAATACGACTGAAGAAATGTTACCAACTTCTGCTTTAACGCCATGTATGATGGCCTATAATGTTGCATAGAAGTGACATTATATGTCCAAGTTTATTCCCCATGATGCACTTGACATTTTTACACCAGTGCTGCAGAGATGTTAAGACTCTATTAACACTATCAATGTTGTCTTCACAGGTCGCTCCACTTTGCAGAAGAGGGTGATGGCGTTGTTGAGGAGGATAGAGCATCCCACACCAGGAAACATAGAGGTACAATTCACTTCAAACTCACAGCCCCTTTGCACTTTTCTTCATTCACTCATCACTGCTGTTAATGCACCTTATTTTTTGGATGTTCCTCGTGTAATGTCTAGGGCAGTGTCTCTTAATACTCATCATGTGTTTTCACCTTTAGGCCTGGGAGGACACATATGCTAAATGGGACCAGGCCACCAAACAGATCCTGAACTTTCCCAAAAACAAAGCAGATGACGGGCAGGTAAGAACCACAGAAGACATTTTGTGATGTGTTATGAACAGTATCAGCAGAAATTGGTTCTGTTAGTATCCAAAGACTCATGTTAGGCTTCCAGAGTGAGGGAAAATAACAACTAAGAGAACACCAAGTAATTATTCCCTCCACCAAATGAATAAGCTGCATGCCCCCTGTCCCAAACTACAGTTATCCTGCTGCATCAGCCTGGGAGTTGATCTCTTTTTAAAACTTTACACACCATCTGTTCTCTTTGTACCTGTGAATGTTAGAGAAATGGACCAGGCTTAATCTCTACTATGTGTCGTATTACTTAAACATCACTCGTCTTAATTAAATTAAATGCACTTGCAGTATGTTTGACTGTGTTTGGAGATGTTACACTGACTGGCCTCATGGGGGCATCGTCATACTGATCCAAAGAATTTAACCTGCACTGAGTTTCTTTCTGTCCCATTGACTTTTTAGTCCTAGTTTTATCAAGGCTTTTGTTTAGGGCTGTCAAACGATTAAAATTTTTAATCTGATTAATCATAGGGTCACTGTGGATTCATTTTGATTAATCACGATTAATACCCATTCCTCTTTCATATTGTGGGAGCAAAAACATTCATTATAGAAGGTGATATAGACACTCGACTAAAATTACTCATTTTACATTAGAATGCTTTTTTCCCCCCTAATTTAAACTTCTGTAACTAAAGGAAATTCCACCTGCTTTGTAGAACTGATCAGAACCTCTGTAATGTTCTGCTGAGATGTTTTTGCTTTTTTACACTTGGTTCATTGTTTTCATCAGTAACTAATGTCTTTTGTTTCAACATGTGTAAAGACTTAAGTCGGCCACACATACAGAAACGTGACTCATCTCAACTCAACTGGAAATCGGCTCGATGTGCAGCGGTTACCGACCCAGATTCTTTATTCTTGACGACGTCCTGACAGAAATCGTGCCGATTCAACATGTTGAATCGCCAGGACTCAGTCTCAGCGATGTTCAGCGGTCATGACTCCTACTTCCCGACTTCTACCATTGGTGGACATGTGTGTCACAACGCAATCAATGTTTACTGTCAGATGGCTCCAGTTCCCAGACGTGTTGTGGTGTCAGTCTGCAGTTGTGTGCGAGGTTCCTTCGATCATCACTGATCCCAACTTATCTCATGGAGTTGAGTTGGGATCAGTCACGTTTCTCTATGTGCGGCCAGTTTTATACTTTTACACTTAAATTGACTTTGAAGCAGTCAATACTAAAGAAGTTGTCAGTGACGTGGGTCAAATGTACCTTAAGATTTCATCACTTTTTTCTTGATATGAGTTGTGCATTGATATCGTTAATGCCTTATCGCATTAAAATTTTTCAATTAATCATCAAGAATTAATCATGCAGATTGATTAATCCAGATTAATGCGTTAATTTTGACAGCCCCACTTTTGTTCTTAATTCAGATTTCTTGTCCTCTTTCTAGTCTGTATGGTGATATCCTCTGGTTAGCAGTGCTTTTGTCGTTCACTGTCTCTGTCTCCTCTTACAGCAGGAATGGATCAACATGACCGGCTTCCTGTGCGCCCTGGGTGGCGTGTGTCTGCAGCAGCGGAGCACCCCCGGTCCAGTCACTTACAGCCCACCCATGGGTCCCATGGCCGAACGAAAACACTCCATGATCTCCATGGGCCTCGGCGACCCTCCAAACACCGTCAGCTCAGCCTCCTCCTGCTCAACATCTGCCTCCAGTGAGACACCTGTCAGCCGCTTCCTGGACCGGCTCCTGGCCCTACTGGTGTGCGGACACGACCGGGTCGGCCTCCATGTCCGCACCAATGTCAAAGACCTGCTGGGACTGGAGCTGAGCCCGGCACTCTACCCCATGCTGTTCAACAAGCTCAGGAACAGCATTGGCAAATTCTTCGACACACAGGGACCAGTGAGTGCAAACTGGAGTTCATCAGTAGTTTCTTGCTACAGAAAACAGGGCATAGCTGGCCTGGAAATATTTTTAGTATATTAATATGGATATTCAGGATTTAAGTCCTTGAAAATTCTGAGTTGCTGTTGTGGTTTCCAGGTTCCTATCAATGACACCAACACCCAGTTTGTGGAGCAGACCATTGCTATCATGAAGAACCTGCTGGATAATCACACGGAAGGCAGCTCCGAACACTTGGGACAGGCCAGCATCGAGACCATGATGCTCAACCTGGTCAGGTCGGTTCTAACACTAACACCTCATATTCATATGGGACGAAGTAAGAAGCAGAGCCAGTAGCTCCAAAACCTGCTCAGGAGCTATGTTTATTTCTGGACCTCATGTAGTGTATAATACGCGTTCGAATACCAAGCCCTGGTGATGTTGGCATCTGAGTCATTATAATGTCTCACTATGTGCAGGAGTTGATGACATGAATGTACTAGGACATGACATTGATTTCCACCCACAAATTAATTTTGCTGTGACATGAAGACCGTGTTGGTCTGTTTTCTCCACAGGTACGTACGCATTCTGGGCAACGTGGTCCACGCAATTCAAATTAAAACCAAACTGTGCCAGCTGGTGGAGGTGATGATGGAGAGACGGGATGACCTGTCCTTCTGCCAGGAGATGAAGTTCAGGTCAGAACACAGACGCCAGTCTGCTCACTGTGAACGCATGAGTCAGTGACACTAAAAACACAAGTGGATGTTGTCTGGTCCAATACACAAGAAAAAGAGCCAGAAGAAGAACAAAATGATGTTATGTAGAGCATGAACAAGACCACTGGGCAAACATTAGACCGCTTCGTCAGCTACAAGCAGAAGGGTAAAGAAAGGGATTTAAAGTTTAAGTTGACATTAAGTTTCAACCTGAGTAATAGCTAAATTCGAACGGTTTCAAATTGTGTATCATACTGAAAACAAGTGTTATTTTCTGTTTAATAAAAAAACAAAAACAGCAAAAGTGTCAAGGTTTAAGCTTATTCATTTGTATTGAATTTATTATAGACTGTATATATATCTGGACAAAGTGACTGTGACATCACCCATTAGTTTCTGAAGGTTCGTTTTGAGGTCAATCAGGTTGTCACTTCCTGGATGACGACATGGAGCCGAAAACCGGATGTAACCATCTTTGGATGAACGGCAGTGGGGGTTACGAAACGTTCATACGAGGGGACTCATGGGAAGCTAATATTAGCCGCTAGCTTACTGACACGGTAAAACTTCACCACATGGTGTCAAACAAAGTCGCATTACGGTGTTAGTGTAAACACTTACCCACAGCTGCAGTCGAGTGTATGTCATGTATAACTATGACCATATTGAATAAATAGAAGATATGAAGGTCCGAATTGGTCGGACTGAACAAGTGAGCTGTTACTATAGCGACATGTCAATCAAACCCCAGCACGACAGCGATTTGTTGGATTATTTGCAGTAATGTCTTAACCCTTTAAAACTAAAACAAAAAGTTAAAGATGGATCACGTTACTTATTAAAGGGTCCAAATAAAAGTTTTGAGACCATGATGAACCATGAAAAACATTTATTGGCTTCGTATTTTCAGATAGAATCACATGTATCTAAGGGGAAAAAGCTTCTTGGAGCCAGACGATCGATTCCCCACATTGGCCTCACGGAACAGCCCCAGTTGTTGCCTCTTGTGTTAAACATATGACTTTACATTTTTAGTTTTCCTAATTAATGCTACTGAATGCAACATCATTGCATCCTCAATACTTATATTCACCTGTAACAACTGCTACTGTCTTAAATGTGAAATGTGCTGAAGGACCTTATACATTAGTTTTTTTGTAATTATGAACATTTCATTCATGCTGCAGGAACAAGATGGTGGAGTATCTGACCGACTGGGTGATGGGAACATCCAACCAGGCGGCTGACGATGACATAAAGTGCCTGACGAGGTACACATGACCTCTGTCACATGACCCAGCCTATGGGGATGTGAGCCGACTGTCTCCTTAACTGTGTGCTTGTATTTGTGTGGTGTGTTCAGGGACCTGGACCAGGCCAGTATGGAGGCAGTGGTGTCTCTGCTCGCCGGTCTTCCTCTGCAGCCGGAGGAGGGTGATGGAGTGGAACTGATGGAGGCCAAATCTCAGCTGTTTCTCAAGTAAGAACATCTTTTCAGTTTGTTTCATACACGTCCCCTCCTACAGCTCCGCCTGTGGTTTCTGTGAAAGTATACTTTTCTAATGAACGTGTTTTTTGTTGTGCAGGTACTTCACGTTGTTCATGAACCTGCTGAATGACTGCAGCGAGGTGGAGGATGAGGGACAGGCAGTAGGTGGACGCAAGAGAGGGATGTCCCGCCGCTTGGCCTCCCTTCGACACTGCACCGTCTTGGCTATGTCCAACCTCCTCAACGCCAACGTGGACAGCGGCCTCATGCACTCCATCGGTGAGTCCACTGCAGGATTAAAGCCCATGTAGTAGCATCAGTGATGTGTTGGTAGAGCTGGGTGACGAATACATTGCTGTGAAAAAGTGCTTGCCCCTTTCCTGTGTCTTAGTTTTTTGTATATTTGTCACACTTCAATGTTTCAGATCATCAAACACATTTAAATAATGCATTTTAACGAGAACACAAGCAAACCCAAAATTCAGTTTTTAAATGTTTTTTTTATTATTATTTATTTTTCAGGGGGGAAAAAAGTCCAAACCTACATGGCCCTGTGTGAAAAAGTGATTTCCATTTTCTATGTTGTTTTCATTTATGCGCACCTTTAACATAAATCTTTTGAATTTTTTTCCATTTTCTTTTGCAGCATTTTACATTGTTTTCATCTTTTTTATTCTTTATGTTGTTCTCATCTTTTGGCTTTTGCTATTAAATTAACACAATAAATATCTACCAGGGCTCGTATCCATAAAGGTTCTCAGTGCAAAGAGTTTCTCCTAGTGAAGCATTTCTAAAAGTACACTTAGGATTTGGATATGGTAAAACATCTGCACCTTTATAGAGCTCCTGATGTGACAAACTATTAGGAGCATTAAGGAGGACTTTCAGAGGATGAAGAGTGTCTGAAGGAGAGGAGGAAATGGGCTTCTATCGGTGTCAGACTTAAAATCTAGTCCCCTGGTTTGCACCTGTTTACCATGAAAAGCAGTTAATGGAAACAAACACTGAGGCATATTTTCTTTTGTCGCATTTCTGAAAATTAGTTTTTAAAATGCAGTGCTTGAGCCGCCTCGGTAGCTCATTTCGTAGAGTACCCGGCAGTGTGCACCCATGTGCACCCTTGAGCTGTAGCTGAAGGACCATTTGCAGCGACCCGAGTTCGAATCCAGTCCCTGGTCCTTTGCTGCATGTCACTCCCCTATGTTTTCTCCCCACTTTCCTGTCCATCTTCACTGTGTGGCTATCAGTAAAGCTATAAAAGGCCAAAAATAAATCTTTAAAAAAAAAAAGCGGAGCTTTTGGATGGAAACCCAGCTACGGAGTAGTCCTGCTGATTCACTGCTCATTTTCTCTACATTTTCACTTTAAAGCACTGTTTGGACATGTGTGATCAACCAATCACAGCTTTCCAAACCTTGTGTCACTGTTACGATTTTAACTCCCAGACGAGCATCCCATAAGTTACAATGGGGCCCAGCTAGCTTAGCCCCAAGCCTGTTCTCTAAGGTACCAAGACAACCCCCCATAATCCTGTCCAGACCCTGTGGGTGTTTTCAGGACTTCAGTTATGTTCTCCACTAGCCCTGTGTGATATGCTTTGCCCTATTCTGGTCAGAGGATGAAGGTGTGTGTTTGCAAAAACTCACCACCCCACGTCTGGTTCTGGATCCGGCCAGCACAGCCACGCAGTCAGTCTCTCCAGCGGTCCGTGGTCATCTTTCCGATGACTGGTCCACCCAATGCTAGGGTTGCTGGACGTTGGAGTTCAGAGTTTTTTAAGGTGAATACAGACCCTTTCCAAAAAATTAGAATATCATGGAAAAGTTTATCTATTTCCATAATTTCATTCAAAAAGTTAAACTTTCATAGATTATAGATTCAGGGCAAACAATTTAAATGATTTCAAGTATTTTTTTTGTTTGTTCTTACATAATTTGGGCTTCTAGATCGTAAAACCCATGAAAACGGTAAAAAGTAAATCACCATTTACTTCTCAGTTTTTGAAGAAAAAAGGAAAGAAATTAGGATCACGTCAAATCAATCAATATATGGTATTTTCAAAATGATATGTCAATCTTCAATACTTGGTTGGGAATCCCTTTGCCTTAATCACTGCCTCGATGCGCCGTGGCA
>JAQQAE010018329.1:0-11224 GCA_029823295.1 Pseudamia nigra
GGTGGGTGGGGGGACTCTTTTGTGTCGGTAATGGCTGCCTTTGACTGAAGAGAATGTGATCAATGGCTGCCCACAGCACAGTGAGTAGAGAGCTTCCAAATCTGGAAAATCACTAGCAAACTCATCTTTTTTTAGCAATGCAAATGATAAATTGGGATTTTAACTACTCAACTGTGATGCTAACTGCTAGGGTATGTTTGAAAAGCCAAATAAATGTGTGATTCTTTGAGGGGACAAGGGGTGAAAAGTGCCATAGTTTCCTGACCATGTTGCAGAAAATGACAAAAGATGTGAATTTATTGGTAATACATTAAACTTGTCAATGTCTGTTTTCTTAAAACTTTCAGTCATGGACCAGAAAGCAAGGTTTAAATTTGAACAATGTGATAATTTGCCATTCACTGTGATTTAAACGGGGTCTCTGCTCCGCTTTGTGACGCCGCCCTGAGGGAAACATGGCTTCTGAGGTGACGAACGCTCCATGCTAACGACAACGACCGTCGTCATGGTGTGGAAATGAGTTTCAATGAGAAGCACAGACAGACAAAGACAGACAGACGATCCTGCCTGTGTAGGTTTTCATCACACGGTCCAGTGTTTCTCTCCCGTTGTTTTGAGTCTTCTACAACCATTCAATCTTTTTATGACTTTTACATTGTCTTCGTCTGTGGGTGTCTAACAATTTTTTTGCATGTTTTAAATCTTTTTGGATGGTTTTCATCTGTTATTGCTGCTTTATTATTTTTTATTTTGTTGTCTTTTTAACTTAAAACTGAAAATAGTTTCTTTAACTTTCACTCAGGACCAAATCTCAGCCTTTAAAATTAATAATAATGAGTTGACATTCATGTGGGATAATTATCTAGATCCACTGGTTTGATCAGGAAAGTATGGGCTTCCGCGGTTTTTTTGTTTGATGAATGAAGGAATGTAGAAAATCAAAAACACACCAAAGTGCACTGGTTTCCCTTCGACCTTGTTTCTGAACGTCTGACTGATCTGATTACGCAGCTGAAACTTGATTTTTCGGCTTCTCGTTTCAAAACGTAAACCGGCCTCCTCCGCTTTGTGATTAATACTCACTTTACGACTGGTGTCAACAAGGCACATGTCTTCAAATGTCAGAAAGAACAATTCATTTATCAAGACTATTTGTGCTCTTGAGGGAGGTAGAAGGCCTCGAAGGCACTCTGAAAAAAACACTCTAATTCTTTTAAAACGCTAAGCTGAAAAGCCAAATGTCACATCAGTAAAAAAGAGGAGAAGAGGGACCGATTAGTCTATGGATCTGAGGTGGAAAATGATTTCAGTACTTTTGCCCTGTGAGCTGTGAGATGCAGAGGGGAGTGTTAAGCAGTAGATGAAAAACAGAATAAGAGTGAGGGTTCCTCTTTGGAGCTTGGGACGATCAGGTCCCTCACAACATTCAAAGTGAAGGAAAAGGTCAGCTGTGCAGGAGAGGAGAAAACAAATACAACATCTGCTTCATAGTTCAACTGAACACGCTCATTAAAGGGGAAGGTTGGAGGATCTGAAGTGTGTCTGGATGAGATCGTTCTCCATGGTCACCAGCTTCCAAAAACATAAAGTGAATGCGAAGCAAACTTTTGGAAACTTGCAAAAATGTGTCTTACAAAAGTTTACAGAAAAAGGTTTAGACCAAGGGGTAACGGCTGGGGTTGTTCAGTGAGGCCAAGAAGCTTTTTCCCATAGATACATGTGATTCTATCTGAAGATACTAAGCCAATAAGTTTTTGTTCATGGGTCATTATGGTCTAAAACGTAACGTGGTGGTCCATCTACAACTTTATGCTCCGTTATTAAGATATTACAGCAAATAATCCAACAAATCACTGCCGTGCTGGGGTTTGATTGACATGTTGCTGTAGCGAAGTCGGACCGATTCAGACCTTCATATCTTCTATTTATTAAAAATGTTCATAGTTATACATGACAAACACCCGACTGCAGCTGTGGGTAAGTGTTTACACTAACAACACTGTAATGACTTGGTTTGACACTGCGTGGTGAAGTTCTACCATGTCAGAAAGCGGCTAATATTAGCTTCCCATGTGTCCCCTGGTACGAACGCTTCATAAGCCCTGCTGCCATGGTCCAAATATGGTTACATCCTGTTTTTGGCTCCAATATGTCGTCCAGGAAGTGACAACCCGATTGGCCTCAAAACGAGCCTTCAAAAACTAGTGGGTGATGTCATGGTCACTTTGTCCAGTTCTACATACAGACTACGGTTTAGACTGAATGAACTGGGCTAAACCGTGTCATCAGCAGGTGGCGCTGTAGGCACATGACCCTGATAAACAGAGTAGAAGATGCAGCTTTCAGATGCAAACCACCAGTCAGCTGATCAGTCAACGTTTGCAATGACAGAATTAGTTTGAAAAAGCCATTTCCATTTTCATTCATGTGATTTTACCTTTTAGTGAAAAAAAAACCTGATGTGAAATTTAGGAAGTTTACCCGAATATTGCTGTTTTATAAACACTTCATAATGTGACGTGAAGGTAAAACTGTGAAAATATTGTAAATACACTGTGTTTCTGTCCACACTGATTCTTTTATGTAGGGGTCTTCCGGGGGCTACACTCAGTTGTGCTGATGTCATGTCTGTGCGCGTCTCCACACTGACTATTTACTGGAGATCATACATGACTATGGATCAGTAACTCATCCAGCCACACTTCAAGAAATCCAGGCTGCCTCTTTCAGGAGTGAACAGGTAGACTGTAAGGATTGCACTTCATGTTCATTCACACAGACTGTCCACGCTTTACACGGACACTACATCACAACTGACATTTGGCGAGAAGAATGAAGTCGACCCTGTTAGCTCAGCGTGATATGACAGAGCTGATGGAGTTATACGATGTGCCTCCATTACAGGTGGGGACATAGCTGCTGCCGGCCCCTCCCACTGCCTCCATGTTGACCCTGAACACAGGGGAGGCTTTGAGCAGAAAGTCGGCAGCATCCCGGCGGCCCAGCTCCCTCAGCTTGGTCATGAGCACGCCCACTGTGCTGTCTGCTCGGCCGCTCCACTCCTGTAGCAGTGCTGCTGTGGGGCTGGGCTGCAGCACAGCCTGCTGGGAGTCCGGGTCCTGGAAGTTCACTTCAGCAGTGCCATTTGGGGTCCCGTTGCTGTATTTGGCCACCAAATCTGTGAGGCCCAGATTCATGGCTAGCAGGCACCAGTCTTTCCCCAGAGCGTCTGGAGGGTCCAGCATGCGGCACAGCTTCCTGCGAGCCAGCAGAGGCACGTCCGATATGTGGATGTCTGTTCCCAGAATCCCCTGCTGGTACACCTCAGCACAGCCAAAGGCCAGTATGCTGCTGAAGCTCTCCCGGTAGCCGCCCATGGTGTTGGTAAGCGAGGTCTCCCGCTGGACCTGGGCCCGGAAGAAGTCTTTGGGTTGGTAGACCATGATGGGGGCGTGGTGCTCCCGCAGCTGCTGAGGACTAAGGTAGTATTTGGCGGTGAGAAGTCCCGGCAGAGTTGAGGCCAGTAGGTTCTCTGTGATACTGCAGATGTTGTCCAACAGCGTGTAACACTTGGCCCGTTCAGAGTCATGGCCTCGGACCTGGATCTCCATCCCCTGGCCATGGTTGACCAGCAGGATCACGGCCTCCACTCCTTCCTGGCTCACCTTGGCTCCGTTTGTCCATAGCTGAATATCTCCGTCAACGTCCTCTCCGCTATAGTCCTCAGGCTTCTGCTGGTGGCTCCACCGACACAGGTTCACTTGCAGTTTGTTGAACAAACCACAGGGGAAGGGAGTGAGATGCTCAGCAGGGACCAGTCGGACCCCTCCGTACAGTAAAGACTCCTCATCCTCCTCCTCAGTCCAGGAGTGGTGGAGGCCATTGGTTTTGATGAGAGCAGGCACGTCAACCATAGTGGGGTTGGTAACGTCACGGGAGCATATGTCCATGGCATCCAGGACCTGCAGCAGCTCATCCACGTCGCTCTCAGGTGCCAGTGCTTGCACCTCCTCCAGCCTGTAGCGCCCCCTGTAGTGGTGGATGGCTTTGGGTGTGTCTACAGAGAGCAGCTTACCGAGGATGTTACTGCAGAGCCAGCGAGGCTCGAGCAGAACCACATCCTGCACCGTCTCGCTCTGCATGATGTTGATCTGTGGATGCAAGAAAAAAAGATGACATATAGTAACCGGAGAAGCACCTTCACAACAAGGCTGTTATTAATAAGAACATACGATGGCAGGCACTGAAGAGTGTGAAAAGACTAAAGAATGACCCCGTCTCACATGTAAAGACAACGTATCATATACCACAGAGTAGAAAATAACTGCATCTAATAACGGCCTTTGAGGACTGAACGAAAAAATGCAAAGAAGGCAAGAGAGACTAAAGTTACAGTAAGATAATAAACCAAATGTATGAACTGAGTGAAGAAACTGAATTTTTTTTCATCAGAAAAAAATCTAAATTCAGCCTCGTCTGAAACAAGTAAATACAGAGACAAATACTTCACAGACTTCCTGAGTCACAAAGAAACACCATGTTCTTGCAACAGAGATTTTTCTGAGTAATTGTTGACAGATGAAAACAAAGGGTTGGCTTTTCTTCATTCATGAAGAAACAGCGCCCCCTTCTGCACATCTGGAGGCAGTGCGTCGTTGGAAATTGACCTCTAAACTGCTCACACGATTCTGTCTCTACAGTTCAGGGGTCTCAAACTTGCACCACGGAGGCCGAATCCCTGCAGGTTTTCTCTCCAACCAGCAGACTGTACTGATTAGCTCCTCCCCCCCGATCGCTGATCCGTGAAATCACCTGCAGAGTCTCGGCCTCCATGGCATGAGGTTGAGAGCCCTGACTTAGTGGTATGTCGTGGGTGAAAAATCTGGAAAGGCTGCAGTTTGTCAGACACCAACTGATGTGGACAGATCATGAAAATTTAAAGTTAAAATGGAAAAAATAATCAAGAAAATGAATAAGGATGAACAAAATAAACAAGAAAATTATTAAACATGAACAAGATAAATAAGAAAATTAGGAAAAATGAACAAAATAATTCATCAATTAAATAAAAATGAACAAAATAATCAAGAAAATGAAGATCAAGAAAATAATGATAATAACCCTAACCCTAACCCTAACCCAACCCCCTGAAATCTACACCGATGCTCAAATCTCGATCATAACAGTGATGATGGTTGTTTAATCTGTGCAGTGTGGTCCTCTGACCTCTCCCATGCTGTGGAGCTGCAGGGCCAGTGAGCGCAGGTAGTCCTGGCTGACCAGGGGGTTGATGTGCTCCTGGACGTCGCTGACAAACTGTTGCCATGACGTCAGCTGGTTGGGTCCGGTCAGCTTCCTCCAGGAGGGCAGCGCGGCCAGAAGACGCTCCGAAAGCAGCGTCATGGGACTGCACCTCTGTGAACGAAGGAAATGGAAGCCAGACCAGGTTCAGGTTCCTTTATCTGTACCCGTAGGTAGATTTGTTTTGCAGCCTGGTGACATCCATATTTACAAGCCACATTTACAATCAACATAAACACAAACACAGGCACACATGAAGCTGAAAACATGATAAAAATAATACATTAAAAAACAACTTAAAAACTTAAAAAAAAGGTTGTACATCACACCATTAGAGCATTGTGATTATTTTATCTTGTGTTATTTATCTGTTTGTTTCACAACATAATTCCGAACGTCATGGACGGAAAAACAGCTACTGCAAGGTAGCAAATAAAGCTGTAGACACGCATCTGACACCAAATTATAGTGGAAAGTTTGCTGATTCAGTAACGTGTCCACAGATTTGACATATGTTCGACATTTACAGAGCTAGAACCAGAAGAAAACCACCATGTGAATATGTAACTATTAAACTAATAATGATATGTATGTGATTCTAGAAGCTAATGGTGGGTTTTCATGGTATAAATTTAAAAACTTATTTCATTACTCTTGGTGCAATAACATTATGGAGGGAATGAGCACAGGTTCAAATGCTAATGGTAGGTTTTATAGTTCATCTTTGATCATTTATTACTTTTTTTCCATCATTTTGGGTTCAGTTTATCATGAGAATCTTGTTTGTACAGAGGAAATACATTTATCTTTTGACCCAAAAACACTGAAGAAGACAATAACATTTTTAATTGCAATTCTTTTTTTTTTTTAAAGATTTATTTTTTTTGCCTTTTTTTGATAGGAGCAGTGGGGTTGCACAGGATGGGGGGTGGGGAGTGGCATACAGCGGGGGGCAGCAGGCGGGATTTGTGGGCTGTACGTGGGTGACCCACTCTACCAACTGAGCTACCAAGGCAACCCAACGACGGTTCAGTGTTGAGTCAGGCCTCGGGTCAGCCAGGAATTTGAAGGTAGAATGTTGAAACCATATATAAATAAGGAGAGACATGAAATAAATGCTAAAAGCAGAGCTGTGACCACTGTTTTCTGAGGGGAAATTACACATTGTGTCCACTAGAAAAAGTAAACAACTAGCAGACTCTTCATTAATAGGCTGATTCTGAGGTTGTCAACAGTTTGGTCTGAACTTTGATAAAGTCAATAAACGCAGAACTGTTAGATTAATTCAAATGTCACACTTTGAGAAACTAAACTGACTGTAGAGTGTAGGTGTCGAAGCATCAGGTTAAATGTGCTGTGTGTCATAAAACTGACACCCGCGGACACTCCCCTCAGAAGATGGCACTGTGCAGACCCTCGTCTCATCAGAGCTACTTTCCTATGTGGTTGAAACTCACAGAGATGATGCTGGTGCGCAGCTCCTGCAGGTGACTCCTCAGCAGCTTCATGTCTTTAGAGTTTGAAGCGCCGGCATCCAACACAAACAGCTTGTCACTGATCTGTAGGTCGTTTCCAAACCTACACACAAGTACACAGCACTTAGAACAAAAATAACCTCGCAGCTATATCATATGAAGGACCACTGCTGGTTTTTTCCTTCGATTACTGGCACATTTTAAACAGGAGCAGATTTAATTTGATTTAATTTCGGTGCAGCAACCAGGCCATTTTGGACACCACCCAAACCAAGCATTTAGGAAGATTCTCCAGAAGCATGTTTAGATTTTCTTCACACTGAGAGAAAACACTGTATTTGTCTACAATTACTTGAAAACAGATGCACGGCAGGAGAAATAACAAGGACCTAAGCCCCCAGAAAGCTGTGGAAAACAATGGCGGGTGGTTGTGTTGTGAGACCTGACCTGTTCCGGACTTCCTTGAGTAACGTCTTCTCCTTGTCATAACTGAAGTCTCCAGAGAACGTTCTGGGGATGTCAGCCAGGTCTGCATGAGTCGCCACCAAGACGACGACGAGAGGCTGCTGGATCCGACCTCCGAACGCTGAACCGACACGAAACGTCGTTAGCACAAAGTGAAAATAAAAAATACACTATCACCAAACCTGTGGAATCATCAAATAGTGGTTCTGTTATGTTCTATGGCTGAATTTACATCAAAACACATAAGACTTTTCCATAATGATGTTTGGTGGCAACATGTTTTAGTTGAAACTGTAGAACTGATTTACAGATCAAAAAAGTTAAGAGTAGAGCTGGATGAACTGGCACAGTTCAATATATCACATTTCAGTCAGTATCAATATTTATAGAGACAAATGTCAAATGATTATTTCATTCATATTTAAAGACCAATTTAGTGTTGTGAGTGAAAGTTGAAAAGGTGAAGGGGTCATAATAGTGATTATATGGTTCCGGTGGCTGTTGTCAGTGGGTGGACGTATCAGGCAGCAAGTCAACATTTAACCTTAAAGTTGTGGCACTGAAAGCAGCAAATTGTCCAGACTAAGTAAAAATCATAACAACTTTGATGAAGACCAAATAGAAAACTTTAACTCAGTAAATCAAGGTTAAGGCTTTTGCAGCCTCACATAATGATATTTAGCTTTTACAGCATCACATTTGAATATTTAACACAACATAGATCACTGTAATACAAAGCATACGTGGTTTTCAATTAACCTCTTAAATTATTCCATATCTTTTAATAATGTTATTTTTGAAGATGTGTTAAAACCTACTTATTGTTTGACATGTTTTCATTTCTTCACTGCAGCTGTTCCATAAATGAACCTGACTGTATAAGTACAGTGACGTTTGGCATTTGTTCTTACAGCTGGTTTTGTGAACATGCTTTTCCTTTTAGTCTGTACATAATCTCCCTCTGGTGGAAAAACCTTTGGATTCTCTTTGGTAACTGATATATTTTACTTTATACATGATCAGAACAGATTTGAATTTGGCCAAGTTGTGAAATTTCAGTATTTTCAATTTGGTGATTAGATCCTCTACTGGATTCAGATCCAGTTGTCCTTCCTTCCTCGTGGGTTCTGTCCACTGCAGGACCAGGACCAGGACCACCAAACAAGACCCACAGTTTTGGAGATGCTTTGACCCAGTTGTCTTGACATCACAGTGTGGTCTTTGTCTAGATTGTTTACATCCCTATATTATTTAATTTCTTGTTTGAAATACATCACCTTCAAGGACTAAACATTGACTTGCAGCCTCATACATCCTACCTACTCACAGGTGACACTGGAATAAGATAATTGACATTATTAATACTTCACATGTCAGTGGTCAGACTGTTATGGCTGATCGGTGTATGGTTCACAAGATGCATCATTTAAAGGACAAAAGTGTTGTTGAAATGTGAAAGAGACGCAAAAAGATGTAAAAGACAGAAAACAGGCACAAGACAACAAAAAACAGCATGGAAAATAAGAAAATTAAAAATAATAGTAATTGTGCATTTATGAAATTTCTCTGACTTGTAATTCAGTGTGTATTTCATCCTAGACAGGGATGATTTGTGGTTTAAAATAAAAACAACAGTGCCATTTAAAACAGTCCACGAGGACCGGTGGTTTGGTAGAGAAGAAGCATGTGAGGAGACTGTGAAGCTGCAAACTTTGCCACTAAATACACAGAAAACTGGTGAAATCTTTAAAAATAAAGTTTCTTAAACACTGGTAGGAAAGAACTAAATATTCCCCACACTCTGGATTAGAGGTTACAAAGGACATAAAGAGATGAAAATGACACAAAAGATGCAATAAGACGATAAAGACAGTTAAAAAGTATATCCTCTCAGATTCCATGGTTACAAGTTGTGTTTAATCGATTTAACCCTTTAACTGGGACAGGAAGAATCGTGTTCCTGGCTAAACATGAACAACTTTTCAGTTTTTATCATGTATGTTATGGACATTAATTCATGGTCGACTTGCCTGTTTAGACGAAAACCAACAGTCACAGGGACACAGACGTACTGTGGACAGGGTGTTTCAAAAAGATGGACCCAATTTCAATCCGGCATATTTCTTGATTGCAACATGGGACGATAACACAGAAGTTACAAATGGATTGGTGAGTTCTCAAGTTTATTTAGCCATTTTATAAATGCGCTATTGTCCTCCACCTGCTGCATGAACAACATCCAGACGATAGTTGAATTCGTCCCAAACGCCCCTCAGAGTGCCCTCGTCCACTCCAGTCACCGCTGCCGTGGTTTCTGTTTTTGATTCATCCAGATTAGTGGGTAATGGCACAAAAACACAGACGTTGATGTTTCCCCACAAGAAAAAAGTCACATGGTGTAATGTCTGGGGATCTTGGAGGCCAAGAGTGTAGCGCCAAGTCGTGGAGTCCCGTGCGACCAATCGGGAACTGCACCTAGTGGCAGTTTTTTAAAATTCTATGCTCCACCCTTTCATGTGGTCAGCGTTTCATTCACTGGAGGTTCGTGGTTGCAGAGACATGGTGATTTCAGATTGGGTCCATCTTTTTGAAACAGGAAAAAGCGGGAGAAGAGTACGGGGAGCAACATCTAGCAAAGATTCGAGCCTGGGCCACGTGGGTGTGCACGACCAGGTGTGCTACCAAATGAGCTACGGACGCAGCCCACATGTATGACTTTTTAAAATTTCAAATCTCAGTCTCATTTTATGTCACTGTCTGAGCAGTAGACTTATGCAAATTAATTTTCACCTTTGTCACTATTTTCAAACATGAATAATCAATATGTACTTTCTTACCTGAGGGGAAAAGACAAAAAAGCAAAAATGTGTGTTAGTGAGGTTTTACACGAGCGGTTTGATCACAAAAAGGTCAATCACATGGTCACAGAGCTAAAGGGTTAATGATGCAACATCAGCTTACAGTGTCTTCAGCCACATTAACAGATAAAATTTGAAACAACCAAAGACTTAGAGTAGATTGTATAAGTTTAAGATTCCTACGGATTCGGACTGCAGCATGTCATCCACAGTGTTTCAATCTGCTGCTCACCGATGTTGTCCTGGGGCAGGGTGAGGGCTTTGAGCAGGTTCAGCCAGTATGTGATGTGTCCCAGCTGGGTCTCGTACGGCTCCTCCAGGCTGAACAGGACCAGGTGGATCGCGGTCACGTCATTGGCCGCAAAATAGTCGTATGAGCAGTAATACACGGGGTTGCCTGAAAACTCCCACACGCTGAAGTCTCCCACACCTGACATGAGACATGGAGACACAATTTCACTCATCGCTGCATTTAGCCCTTTGTTACAATGCTGAGGTGACAATATGCTTTTTTTCTACTTAACTGTTGTATTTTTGTGCCGTTTTCCCTCCCTGTGCCTTTTACCTGTGCTGTGTACTTTTCAGCAGCAGTACAGAAAGTACAAGCTGATTGGATGCAGGCACAGGTGCATTTTAAAACAGTGTGTCAACTTTTCTTCCCACCTACATGAATTTAACTGATGACATCTGTCCAATAAATCAGTACATGTTAATGTCTCTAATCCGAGTTTAACAGCCGACATAACAACCGACATGTGATTTTGCAGGACTCTGGTGTACCTCGTTCATTTTTCTACAGGCTATTTTGAAGCATATAAATTACAGGCTTCCCACTCTTTTCTTGAATTTATTTTCCAGGATTGTTCCAGGTCATTTTCAGCTGCTACAGTATGACAGACAAGTTATTACACCATACAATAAACCACCCCTCTGATGTTCACATTCAAGGACTGACATGAGCAACACTGGATTTATCTCAACATGCTTCTTTGTAAAAAAAAGGAACAGGATCTTAAAAGTGGCTAAAAATGATCAAAAATAATCACATAACCTACCGTATTTTCCGCACTATAAGGCGCACCTAAACGCCGTCTATTTTGTCCAAATATGACACTGCGCCTTATA
>JAQQAE010018330.1:0-11224 GCA_029823295.1 Pseudamia nigra
TTCCCGGATGGGTGGCGAAACGTTTTCAACCAAATTTCCAGTCCAGTCGATGGAAGAAAAAACCACACGCCTTGGAAGTCATCAGAATTTATGTGTTCACACCAAACAGTCTGAATCTATAGTGAAAATGCAGTCTTTGAGCCAGTTTCACACACAGAAAATCTACAAGAACATTCCACCAGAGGAGTTTGTCCACGTGTATACCAAATGCTTATATGAACCAATTAAACAGTTATCAATAACAGCAGGATTATGTGATCTAACCTCCTGGGGATTGAATATCATCCCCATATTTTTACTGGTGTTAAGTGTGAGGTGATGCTTCGTACACTGTGACTTAACTGAGTTTTTGTCTTGATGGTAGAGGGAGGGGCAGTCATCTGCATGTAGAACGTTCAGAATAATTGAGTCATCGGAGAATTTTATGATACAGATTTTAGGAAGACTGCTTCTCCACTCATTGGTGTACAACGTGAAAAGAAGAGGAGTGCTCACAGCACCCTGACGGACCCCTGTGCTGCAGTGTTTTCGGTGAGACAGTGTGCCAGTCACTCTAACTTGCTGAGCTCCATCTAGCTAGGTAGATCAGGGCTGTGCAACTCCAGTCCTTTAGAGCCCCTGTCCTGCATGTTTTCTAACTGGTTCTGCCCCACCCACTGTTGATGATATGGATCGGGGTAGTTTCACAGGCGTACTTGAAAGCACCATCCACATGCCCAATCTTGAAGCTCAGCAGCAAAAAATGATCCATCAAACTTAATTGCTTTTAAACATTATATACCATCCTGATTGGTTCTGTTGAAGATTTATTAACATTGTCACAAATTATGAATTTTGAGATCCTGCAGGTTGAGGTCAATAATCACTCCAATGCACTCCAGTTTCATTTCTTTCTAGGATAAGATACTTACTTAATAAAATATATCTCCTTCATCATACAGGCCAAATATGTTTCCATACGTGACTTACCACCAGTTTATGATTATTGGTTTATGAGTGTATGTTGTGTGAATGTCCTACCACTGTGTCTCGGCCAATGGGAGCAGAGAAAACATACTCCAGTTGGAAAACAATCGCCAGAGCTTTGTGATTGATCAGGCTGAGCTCAAGGCTGCTGCGAAGACCCAGCTTCTGAGGGATGGATGGTGATGTTGAGCTAAAAGAACAGAAACAAAAAAAGAGTACATTAAAAAAAGAGAAAACAGGCTTATAGAAATAATTGGCAGGTCAAAGCATCATGGGAAATCTGGATTAACTCCAGTCATGTCGGCTAATATTTTTTATTTAACAGAGGTGGGGGGAGCATATACCCGCAATGTACATTAAAGTGGAACCCGAATGCGTGGCCTTTGCTCTGCACACTGTTTCAGTTTGAAAACACAGCTGAGCATGAAAAGCATGCAGCTGGAGGAGGCAGGATGAGAGGAACATGTGAGCATAAGGGCTTAATTTGAGCTCATACAATAATAATCTGTCCCATTCAACAGACAGATGGGCTAAATTACCTGCCATGTAAAAGATATTTCTAAACATTATCCCTGACATTGTGTGAGGTAGTGTTCACATGATGATATCTAAATCTAAATTAAATCATCTTTTTGATACCAGGGCTGTCAACCATGTCGACACATTAACAAATTAAGTGTACAGTTTGTTGCAATGCATTAAAATGAAAAGGAAAGCTTGTAATAATGCATGTTTAAATTTGAAAATCACACAAGTTATCCTGTTCTCACTTCCGCACTGACAAATCCAACAGGTCTTTTGCTGCGTTTGACGGATACATGAGCAGCTCATGTCCATCAAGCACAGGCACGAAAATACAGTTTGACGCTTTGATTGTAGTTTATCATGAATGGAATTTATCAATAATCAAAATTTAATTAACAAAATTGACAAAAACATGAAGGAAAGTAAGTAAATAATGAAGAGAACAAACTTAGATGAAAATATATGTACAGATATCCACATATAATATTTGTATTTCAGCTTTTAAATATGATATAAAAATCTAAGAGAAAAAGAAAATTTAACCCAGTTCACACTTATTTGGTACCAGCAGGAATCAAGCAGAGCCACCCAGATTAAAGAAAATGGCGCTAAATTCATGAATTTGTAAGAATGCCACTAAAATACTTAGAATGTTTCTAACCCACCTCAAATTACTGTTGCACATTTCGGGTGTATTAGCTCTGGAACAGCTTGAATGTAGTTGGAGCACAGTAGGAATACTGAGAATGCACTTCAAATGCTGTACAAGTGTGGTTTGATTGCTGGTGGGTACACTTTCAAATGCTATTTGAAAATTGTCCACTTTGAATGCACCGCGAAAGTTTTAAGCATGAGCAAGACATTCCCAAACAAACATCCCAGAATGGGCCCAATTATTTGGAATGCACTCAGATTGCAGTCAGAATTTTTAGAATGCACTCCGAATATTGCAGCTCATTCCGCCTCGAGTGTGGCAGGGGTATAAGATTAGCCCTATCTGAACACAATAAACAACAAAAACACTGACAAAACTTAACAGGTATAACAACTGAAAAAAATTACTTAAAATGACCAAAATCTACCAGTTTAACAAACATGGTATAAAAAATTAATAAAACAAATGATAAAGCAGTGGATTTTCATGGCACTTTTCACGAGACCCAAAGCGCTTTACACTGAATCCATTATTCAGTCACAGTCACAGTGGTGGTGTTAAATTACATCAGTAACCACAGCTGTGGAAATGAACACTCATTCACAATCATGTAAGTGGTTTTGCCCAAGGACACAACAGCAGAATGGCTGTGATGGAGCAGCGTTTGAACCACCCACCCTCAGGTTATTGGATGAGCAGTTCTACTACTCAAAATGAACAAAGCCAACCAAAATACTCAACAAAATATATAAAATAATCAAGAAACTAGACAAGAATGAACAAAGTATGGACATGAAGTAAAACACACAAAAAATGCATTTTTCCAAAAGTTCAAGCACAAAGTAAAATGACAACACACAGACACACTGAGTTGAATTTTGAAAGTTTTAATGACTTTTGATAATTCAAGACAAGTTTCTAAGGGTGTATAAAAATCTATCTTTGATCTCTGGTGCCTTCAACACTAAGTCAGACTTTCAACTGTGGATGCTAAATTGGGGGAGAGTTTTCACTCCGTTCCAAAATATTCCTTGGCAAGCAGCGGCCTCGCGTGAGAGCAGTGAACGTGCTCCGGATTCGTCATTCAGTTTCCACACACCATAGGTGGGAACAACGGCCGAGCGCTAGTGTCATGAGGTGACGGAGCCAGGAACATTTATTTTAGTTTAGTTGATGTTATTTTTTTATTATTATTTCCACTGCATGGTCACATACGATTACCCAAACTTTCTTGTATTATCTCTCCACAGAGACTCCACTGCATTTTGTAGTGAATTATACACATATCAGAGTAATTACAGGAATCACACACTTAAATTGAAGTTTTATCTCCCTGTAAATTAATTTACATATTTGAAAGCCCTTAAATGTGAAAGACAATATTCATAAAATAAATAATTCTAATAAATAATAAACAAAATAATCCCTAACTAAACTAAACTAAATTATACTGAATTAAACTAAACTAAATTAAATTAAATGAAATTAAACTGACAACAAATTAAATTAGTGGTATAATAAATAAAACTAGTCTCTATTTGGTTTCTATTGGAACATACAACAGAAACCACAATCCACATACTGAACAAGAAATCCACCATATCAACAAAATGAACAAAATAATTCAAGCGAAAACTGACCATAAATAAAACAAGAATTACCTACAAAACAAAATAAAATTTGACCAAAACAAATTAAAACATTCAATGACATTCAATGACATCATGCCTGAAAATTAAAGACCTGACAAGTTAATGACTTATAAAACGTTGTAAAATGAAAGTGCATAAGATTTAATGTCGGGATATATATTATTTGGCTGACGTTGACAGGTACAGCGCAGTGAAAAAGTATTTCCCCACGTCCTGATTCCTTATGTTTTTGCATATTTCACACATAAATGTTCCAGATCATCAGGAAAATAATATCAGACAAAGACAACCTGAGTAAATACAAAATGCTGTTTGTAAATGATGATTTCAGGTTGAGGAGGAGGAATTCTCCAGGATTTTCTGGGACAGAGAATCGCTCTGTAGTGGTGTCCAGCAAAACGGCACCTCCTGGTTTCAACCACCTCTGACTTTTGGTGGGACATCCTACTGTGGAGTCCCAAAGCCTTAGAAATGGCTTCATAACCTTCTACACATGATGCATTAGATGTCAGTGATATGTTTTCTCATCTATTCTTGAATTTCATTCTTGAGACTTTTTATCCTATTTCACTTTATCAGGAAGCTTCTTTAAGTGGCTACATCTGCCAGCAATCAGGCCTGGCTAGTGAAAATGAGTTCAGCTTTCCGAAAAACAGGGTTAATCGCAGTTCATTCATGATTTAAGAAGAGAGGGGTAAATACATTTGTACACTGGGCCAGGTAGGATTGGATTTTTTTTTCCCTGTACTAAATCAAATAATTTAAAACCGCTTTATCTTTTCTAATATAAAAGATTGTTTCATCTGAAAATGTCACAAATATACACAAAAAAAGAAATCAGAAAGGGGGCAAATGCTTTTTCACAGCAATATATTCATGAAATATAGTAACTGAGCAAGATCATTGGTTAGTACATGTCTTGATTAAACCTTTGCACACATTGTCATTTTTGCACAATACCCAAATAATCATCCACATCATCATTACAGTGGCTGGGGTCTCAGACAGCTATTCTGATTCTGATGTACACTGAAAAAAGAAACTGCTTCTTTTGACACAAGATACAAATTACAGATCTTTCCTTCAGCATGCAAGGCTTTAGATGACACTAGAGAATGCCAGATAACGTGAAGATTAAGTTCAAAACCAAACGGCCTTTACAATTGAACATTCCCTTTAATTAGCAATTCTTATGTGCCATTATTTAAAGCCCTACAAAAAAGCTCAGTTAGTCAAGCTACTGAATATTTTAGTTCAAATCTCTGGTAACGCATTGTTCTTTCCCATTGCACCCCTTGTTATCTATACATGGTAGATTAGTAGTTAAAGCAAACATGCATTTATGGACTGTTAATGGGGACTGTATGAATTCACATATCACACTTTTTTTATTCCGGAAAGATGAACTGGATAAAAATGAGAAAGGAGCTTTTGTTCTGGCATTTTGATTTAAAGTGTCCATGTCATTCTTATTTGAAGCAATTCCATTTTTGTCTTGGGTATATCTAGATTATTTTAGATTATCCATCATAACTCAAAATAGTCTGAAATATTCCAGAACAAAAACACAACATTACACATGGGAGCATGGAGCCCTCTTCCTGAAACGACTGGATTTGCCTTATTTGTAGTTTCTGGGGGAGGGGAGGAGTTTAGCTGCATAATTTCATTGCTCTTCTTTATATGGAAGTCCCGTGGGGGCTGGCGTTAAGTGCAAGTTTGTGTAACTCAAAGTTTCACATGCTGTTCAACAAATTAACAATGAACAAATGTTACTATTATTATTATTATTATTATTATTAGTGGGGTTACTGAGCGGTGTGGCCATGGTTGCCAAGCCCTGCCCCGCTCAAGCAGCCGAGTGTGGCCAAGCTGTTGACAGATTCTGCTCCCTACATCTGAAAACTTTGACTATCACCTGCAGAGTTTGCTGCTGAAACTGTTTACATTCCTCTGGAGGCTAATGCTAGCATAGCCCTAAGCCACCTCTATAGTAAGAAAGTCCATCTAGGGAAGTTTGGTACACTATGCTATCATACTGACGAGAGTTTGTGAGACTTGTAAAACGCAAATTGCTTCTCTTAAGAATTTCTATGAGAAAGGTAGATGTTTTTTTGCACCGGCATGTTTAAGATGAGAATTCAGCCTTGCAGCATGGTAGATAAGTCAAAAAAAGGATAAGCATGCCATGGGCACTCTAATGTTGCAGATACCAACATTAAAAATACTACATCAAAATGAACGAAGTGTAACCCAAAGAGGTGCTGCCACCTGTGCAGTGAGTTCTCCAAAGTGGCGTGGAGCAAATTAAGCCGATGTGCAAAATATGTTGGCGGTCGGTGCCCTCAACAACCGGCAACACAACAAACCTGTTTGCTCATTTGAAGAAGTACCGCCCAAGTGGATTTATACAGAAAGCATGAAAATGTTATTGGAATCTGCAGAGTCTGACACTAGTGCCAGCACATGTAGCATTACAAGTTGAGCCACTACTAGTGGTTCAGCCATCAGACCAAAGCAGCAATCATAATCATAACAATGTTACATAATAATTTAACATTTTAAGATGTCTTCATTATCCTCTAGGGGGCAATTTGTTCATTTTGGATGTTACATACCTGCAAAAACAGTCAGGACTGTAAACTAGTTCACTGTGTTATTTTATATTTTTCTACATTTATTGTACTGTTCAGTAAAAATTGTTTATATATTTTTCTATGTTCATCTTATGTAATTGGGTTTGTTATTTACTTTGTATGTTATTAAAGTGATGAACTAATCTCTATAGTTTCTTTAGTTTTCTGGACAGATGCTTTAAAACTGGCAATATAAAAGATCGGGATAATAATCGAGATCGGATAATATGAAAAAATATATCGTGATAATTTTTTTTGCCATATAGTCAAACCCCACCTTATAGCCACGGTGGCTGATGTTCCGTACTGACACAAAAAGGACAGGGTATATTTTGAAATTATATCAAATAGCAGAAGATTTTTTTAACACCCCGTCCTAGTCATCAGTGTTTAGAGTAAAGAGGATCACTTCTTCACCCTGTACTGTCTTCACTTTTAGGAGTGTTAAAAGCCATCACTGGGCTGCCCTAGGCGCTCCACACACAGCTTTTTCTTCTTGTAAAAATCTGAATTAGGTCAATTTGACCTGAATACCAAACAAGGCTTTGCATTGTTAGATCAAAGCACAATTAAATAAGGGCCTGACTGAAAATGAAACACTGGAAGAATGAAACCTGTTCTGTGCATGCAGTGGATTTTAACCAGTGTGTGTGTGTGTGTGTGTGTGTGTGTGTGTACATTTATATGAAACCAATTAGGTATGTTGCAGCACAAGCCCCATTTCTTCAAACCCCTCACAAAGGACATCATTAAGCTCAGACCCGTTCCGAGCAGAATCTGAAATGTAAACATATACTATAAAAAAAACTCTTTTTTTAACATGTTCACTTTTTTTGCTTTACTTTTTTTTCATTTTGAAATTCTGAGAAACAACATGTATGACATTAAGGACAGATGAATGACAATATGGCAGAATTGGAACAAAATCAGCAGGAAAAGTCCATGACAACTGAGACATGCTGTCACTTGGAATTGTCCCAGAATTATTTTTGACCCTCAGCACCTCTGCTAACAGCTCTGCAACGCAGCCTGATGCATTATTAAGTAGAATTGCTTGTTTTTATTTACACTGGTCAGAGAATCTTTCCCCAGCTCTCCAACACATAATTTGACAGCTGCTGAATTCACAGTGAGTTAAACAAGTGCAAAGAAGCAGAACAGAGTTGAGTTTATGCCGCAAGTCACATAACATACAAACCCTAATGAGAAAGAGTTTGAATAGTTATAGAAATAAAAAATAACAGAAATTTTAAAATTGAGGTTGCCTTGTATTTTTTGAATGTTTTATTCAGTTAACTTCATTCTGTTTCAAAATAGACTCACTCCATGCAGACCATGATATTCTGCAGGTCATATACTGTCTACACTGACAACACACACTTATTCATATTTAATAATTAATAACTTCTGAAGTTTCATTGGTCCATCACAAAAATAAAGCAGTTTATAGTTTGGATCATTGAGTTTTACAGTATCCTGACATCAAACATCAGAATACAGTATATCAGTCCTTAATATCTTCAAAACAATAATTTTAAGAGTGCTTATTAGAGGATCCAAATAAAGTAATAACTGATTACCTTAGTATTAAAACAGAAAAATTCAGTGGCTTTGTTGGAGCTAGCCCCTCTTTTAGATTACATTTAAAGAAACGTCCACTTTAGCTTCACTTCATTTTCAAGTTGCTTTTGTTATTCTTTTAATGGAAGTATTGTTTTACCCTACATCATTTCAAAAGTTCAGTTCACAATTCTCTTGACAACAATATGGAGACATGGCTTCTTACAGTTTGAGAGAAATCAGCCCAAACAGCCCTAAACCCACTAAAACTAATGAGGAAGAAAACCACACCAAATAACTGTAACAACACAAGACATGGTGAAGTGAAAAGACACCAAGGGGAGGAGAAGTCGACATGTTTCACTGCTTCTGACATCTTCCAACCAGGACACATTAAATGTGTCCTCAGCAACTGATTTGCAAAAACTTTTTATTTTGCTGACTATACTGAATAAATTTTACCATCTACCAGCCTACCAACAAAGAACCAGGAAGCTTAGAGTCTGATGAAATACCAGAGAAAATCAACAGTAATGAAACTCTTTCTGTACATCTGTGTGTGTGACAGCATCCTGCTCATCATCTCCTGGAACCTCCAGTAACAGCTGCACTGAAGACAAAGTGTGCCAAGCTAATTGTTCTGCTCACCTATCCTTGGCCAGGCTGCTCTGTTTGGCCAAGCTGCCTTCTGTGCATCCTCTGGACCCCAATACTAGGGGTTCCAACACCGCTACTTGTGGCTTCTCTAGGAAACACCAGCCGTTATGGACACCAACGTGGAGCCTTCTTTCCTGGATGACAACTGTCTTCAAGGTACCTTCTGGTCCAGGCTGTTTCTGAAAAGCAGTGAAAGGGAGACACACACAACAATGTCAACTTCACGTCACTTGGATGGTGTTTGTCACATAAAAGTAACATCCTGCATATTGCTGTAGCAACATCAAGGATAAGAGCTGAGAGATGCCCATTGGTACAACAATTAGCTGTTTGATGGCAAAACATTTGACCCATAGTTGATTCACCTTTCAAAGATAACAATTCCAATTCCAAACATCCCGTATGGCTGACATAATATTGGCTGATAAAAATGTCACTTCACTAAAAAGCAGTCAGAGAAGACAGACCTCTGCCAAGGTTTCTCGTCACAGGGGAACAGGACAAGGAAACAAAGTATACTAAAACTGACAAAGTATATGTATACAAATTGTCAGTTTTAGTCTTATTTATTACTAGTTTAATACTTATACACAAAAAGTGATATTTCCATAATGGCGGTTTTCCTCTGGATTTCACTCTCTAAATATTGAAGATGCATCACATCCGTGGACATATTACTGAATCAGCAGACTTTCCGCTACAATATGGTGTCAGTTTCATGCCTTTGGCTTTATTTACTATGCTAGAGTAGATATTTTTCCTCAACCCCTGTTAGTATAAGCATCCTGGATGACTTTATCTGGAATATTGTCCATATGTGGATCAAACTTTGTGGTTTGATAGAATCTATTATCATTTTGTCCCAGGCATGGGCAAACTACGGCCCGGGGGCGATATGCGGCCTGTTAAGCTTTTTAATCCGGCCCGCCAAACTTGAAGAAATTATATTAATAAACCTTTATTTATATGTTTTATTTTCCCTGCAATTCTGGCATTTTCCCAATAGATGGCGTAGTCTAGATACATTGACCTTTGTTGAGGTGCGGCGTACTCCATGTTTATGCTTTACTCTTTGACCCCTCAGCCCTTCTGTACAGATGAGCAGGAGCTAAGAAAAGAAAAGTGGACAGCAAATGTAGAGTGTGTAATAAGGAGTGGACAATTAAATATTTTTTTGCTGAACACCGATCAACTGCTGTATGCCTCATATGCCAAGAGACTGTAGCGGTTTTTAAAGAATATAATATCAGCCATCACTTTGCCACAAAACATGCTGATTGTCCTTGCAAGCAGTCAACGAAAGAATGAAAGCGCCACACGGAGAATTCTGCTGTCGCTTTTCTGATTTTGAAAAAATTGACAAGTCACTTCAGTTGGTGGCCTGTCCCATCACAGGACCCTGAAACAGCACCAGAGGAGCTGCAGCTCGAACTCATCGACCTTCAGTCTGACCTCGTCTAAAAAGAGAAGTTAACCTCTCTTAAACTGAATGGCTTTTATGCTTCACTTAGTGAAGCGGTGTTTCCAAACCTCCGGAGGACGGCACAGAAGATGCTGGCGTTGTTCGGCTCGACCTACGTGTGTGAACAGACGTTCAACGTCATGAATATCAACAAAGCCAGCCACAGATCCAAGTTAACTGACCAACACCTCAGATCTATCCTGAGAATTGCCACAACAAAACTAACTGCAGTCTTTGATGCGCTGGCTAAAACGGGACCCCAACAACACTGTTCCCACTGAAATTAAAAGTAAGTTTCTCTGCCGTGTTATGTAAAAATGTATTTAAAAATAATTTTTTCATTAAGCCTTACATGTCAATTCTGTTAAGGGGTGCACATAAGTGGTGCGCAGGTGAACGCACGTTCTCAATATAAACAATATGCACCAGATCAAATATAAGGAGCTGCGCATATTGGCACAATGTCACTGTTCCGTCCCTGTGCTGGTCATTGAGTTTTGGCACTGGGGACGCACACTGAATAGAAGGAGCAGGACAAGTAGATCTGCATCTCCTACCATTTTTGATCATATCCCGAAGGATCACAGAACTTTTAGTGCTCTAAAGTAGTTACTGTTAGCAATTAAAAAAAACCTGTATTTTCTTAATTGAATTTTAAGTTTTTTAAGAGTCATTTCAATAAATACCATGGGACTTGAAAGACAGATATTTAGTTGCAATGCTTTTGTTAATTTTCAATTGAAATTAAAGCACATTTTTTCTACATATCCCATGTTATTTTTTTGTCTTATGAGATGGATTACCAAAACACTCCATCCATCTGCTCCTGGTCTGGCCCTTCTGTCAAATTTTAGAACCCTTTGTGGCCCACGAGTTAAAAAGTTTACCCACCCGTGTTTTATTCTACAGTATGTTTTTGGCTAAATTTTCTGGGTGTTTTTTGTGGTATGAGAAGAACAAATGTTGAATGTGGCCCTAACTCACAATGGTGAAGAATCCTTTAAAAATCTTCTGGATCCAGACAATGATCCAGATCAGTGGTCCCCAACCTTTTTTGCGCCACGGACCGGTTTAATGTCAGACAATATTTTCGCGGACCGGCCTTTAAGGT
>JAQQAE010018331.1:0-11223 GCA_029823295.1 Pseudamia nigra
TTCCAGACTGTTCCAGAGTTTTACCCCACATACTGACACACAAAAACTTTTACGAGTGGTTCGGAATTTTGGTAATGTGAAGTTGCCAAAACCTCTCAAATTACGGGCTTGCTCACGAACTGTAAAGAAACGTTGAAAGAAACGTTGAAGGTTGGGGGGTGATAATTTATTAAATGCTTGAATATTTTGTTCCGTTTTTGTTCATTTTGCCAATTTAGTTCCTGGCCTTCACAACATCATATCAAAATAAAGTACATTCTGACTTCATTTTTACACATTTCTCATTTAATGAGTAAATATGTAAAGAGTTAGATGTGGATGGTTTTTCAGAGGAAAGAGATATTACTGTCCAAACCCCAGTCTTAAATGTGGGTAATTTGGTTTCTCTTTGTCGATTCATTCAATATTTTGCTCATTTTATCCATCAGTTTGTTCATGATTTTGCTTGTTTTTTTTTTGTGTTTAATGTTCATTTACTTATTTGGATTATTTGATCCTGTGAAAGCCTGCATATGAGTAAAAAACCTGTTTGTGAGGTGTAACAGGTGAATATATGGCTCCTGGTTTCTGGCTACTACACATGGTCAACCAGGTCGTGGTTGGTCTGCTGTTGTTCCTCTGTTGGAAATCCACTATTGTGGAGTGATGGACATTTACTGCTCTCGCTACTTATGTTTCGGTCCGCCCTGCCTCCAGCATTCTAATGGTACAAACCTGGTCAGGTTGCCCCAGTCGTGGCATTTTCTCCAGAGCTACGGCGTCTTTTTATAGGGTTGCATGTGTTTGACGCAGGAGTAGCCATTTGGGTTGGTTGCAGAAAGGCATTGCGACTTTTTCCACAAAAGTACATTTTGAGACACAGGGCTGCTCACAGTCAGTCAGTGACCAAATCCCACTTGTTGGAATTATCATAAAGACAGCCATACATGCATTTATACAGCGAGATTTATTTATTGAAAAAAGCTCTTCACAAGTTGGGCCAAAAATAGAGTGGTGTTATTAAATCCCTTGAGTGTATGAATATTCCAACTTGATATGCAGTATTAGCAGCCACACAGGAATTTTAAGACCAAGCTCTAGATTAACCTGTAATTCTGTGGAGATGTCTAGCTAATAATCAGTGTACTTTCTTGTGTCTACTAAAACAATCGGGACATTTGACATACAAATAAACTGATTATTTCATCTTTTGAATACTGTCTCATTAGTTACCTTTTCAGCATTTATAAAATCTGACCTGATTCCACTCTGCTCTGTCCAGGGCTACCTCGGCCCTGCAGGTGGTCCGTACCTGCCTCCGTCCATGCCCCAGGTTCCCCCCGCTCAGCCCTACTCGATGCCCAGTGACCAGCCTGGACAGCTGCATTCACTGCCACCCAACGTCTCAGCTACACCCAACAGCCAAGCGCCTCAGCCTCCTTATATGAGGTAAGAAAACAGCCCCGGCATGTGGAGAAGCGCTCTACTGAGATATCTGCACTGTGGTCACATGACTCGGGTGACTTCAACAAGTCACTTGAGGTTTGTGGAAATAATCATATGCTCATGTCGGGACTCTGTTTTTGTTTTAAATGACATAACTTTTTTTATGTTTACACCTCCACCCCAGTGTATTACAGCCGTACTTCAGAGAATGTGGAATGGCTATATTCAATACCATGAAAAGTTTGGACCCACCTTCTCCATGAGTGTTTTTTTTTTTCCCCATTTTTAAAACTACATTAAGGCCGACACTATTCAGACTGTGAAATAACATGTATGAAGTTACAATCCCTGTTCCAGTGCAGTTGAGATGTTGTGTAAAATGCAAATAAAAGCATAATGTTCCCAAAAAAATAGAACTTAAACATCATATCACTTGTTGAAACTGAGACATTTTACTGTTTCATGGAAAATGTTAGCTCATTTTATATTTGATGGCAGCAACACATCTCAAAAGAGTTAGTGCAACAAAAGGCTCGAGAACCAATTCATCTGACCACAGAACAGTTTTCCATTTTGCCTCAGACCATTTTAAATGAGCTTTGGTCCAGAGAAGATCACCATCATCCAGTTTTGACCTTCCTCCTGATTCTCTGAAACTTTTGATATTATACACTGTAGATGATGGATCTTCAAAGTCTGTGTAATATTACGTTGAGGAACATTTTTCTGAAATTGATCCACAGTTTTTAGATGCAGTTTGTTGCACATTGGTGGCAGGAATTAACTGTTGACAAGATACACCTGTGAACTGAAAAGTGTTTCAGGTGAATCTGATGAGAGAATGCCATCAGTGTACAAAGCTGTCATCAAAACTAAATGTGACTACTTTGGCTTAACATTTTTTTGTTTACTCCATAATTCTATACATGTTTTTTTTACAGTTTGGATGTCTTCAGTATCAATGAAAAATGTTAAAAATAACACAAATAAAGAAAAGAAAACATGGGTGCGTCCAAACTTTTGACGGGTGGTGTAAAATATAGAAAAAAGATGCAATAACGTGAGGTTTGTGTGTCATTAGTGTAGATAAACAGACCTTCACTGAGATAGTCATGTATTTGTTTACCACTGGATACCATGAAACTGTACTGCTGCTGTAGTTTTACATTTAAAATTTAAGCCTCATATTCTGTTCTTTTCACAGCACTGGTATGAACACTCAGTACATGAACCAGGCTGCTGGAGCTCCGTACCCACCACAGGCAGGCGTGGCCATGGACATGTCCTCCTATCACAACTCCAGCATGCCTCCTGTCGCCTACCCCATGGCCACGCCCCCTCTGCAGGCTCCTCCTCCTCCACAGCAGCAGGCGGCGTATTATCAGCAGCCTCTCCTGTAAAAACGCCGACTGACCGCGGATTAAAGACAACACAACATACTGAAGATGTTTCACTTTGCAGCACTGTGTTCATTTGGACTTTTTGGGTGCGTGTTTGTGTGTTTGGTGATAGCTTTAGGCCCTTTTTTTGTGCCTGACGGGCTAAATTGCTTGCAACTGCTGCAGATTGAAATAATACCTGTATGTAACACGTCTGCTGGGCTGTCTGCATGCATGTCCTCACTTACAGTCCAACGGGCTAAACAAGGAGTTTGCTCATTCCCTCGACTTGTTTTTCCTGGCTGACAGTGAAAGCAACACCAATTTTTCACAAGTAACAGGTTAAAACAGAATCGCATGCGACCAATAGGCCAGGACCGTGTCGTCATTCCCAAATAAAAGTCATGAGCATCTTGTACTTTGTGAATCAACATCTTGAAAGATCTTCAGCGACGTGTTCCTTTCTGAAGATGTGAAGATGCGGAACAAATTTGAAAACATTTCAGCTCAAATTTATTGTCATAAATGTATGTAATTTGACTTTTTAATCCCAATTTTGTTTTTAAACCCTGTCGGTTGATGAATCTTGAGGCTGCTAGAGTCCAGTCTGACCATCTTTTTTTTTTTTTTCTTCTCACACACTAAATGATAGAAAGACTTGACATGAGAGAGCTCATGTCTTGACAAAACCAGCACTCACTCATTTATTCTGTATAGTTAGTTAAAGATGGAGCAGAAGCATTTTTCCTGTGTCTCTATAGCCATTTTGCGTTTAAACAGAATTTCAGACTCTATTTTCACACATCAGATATGTACGCTAACAAATATTTATGTACTCTGTTTTTTCTCTAATCTCACTGCCTTTGTCGTGCATTTCTGTGGCTGCATCTGAGATATTTCAGGTGACGCTGTGTGTTTTTTACATGTCTGTCTGTGCTTAAGGGCTTCCACAGGTTCTCTGTCATTTTTTTTAAATTGATGTGACCATGATCATCATGCATCAGTTGGATTTCTGTCTCTGTGTCTTCATCAATGCAAGGAAATGGTGAGTTCATGCATAAAGTACATGTCCGCCCTCCCATTTCTCATCTTGTGTGGAGTCTGTTTTATGGTAGCGACTGTCAGGGCTGTGCACTTCAATTTCAAAATTCAATGCCGTTGTCTGTACTTTGATTTATATAAATATATATGTAGGGACATTATTTGTGTATACTGTTTGCTTGTGCTTTACTTCAATTGTCCAGATAAAATGTAAATGTAAAAAGTCAGAATTATCATTTGTTGCTGGTGATATGAAGAAAAGGCCGTGAAATGTCATGGTTCTTACTTGCTGTTTGTCTTTGGCTTAAAGTTCGGGGGCGGCTTTCATCCATTCAGTCCACTTTGCAGTGGCTCCGTCGTTCTAATTTTAGCCAGAACTGTCTATACTTCCTTTACTTGCCTCCTACTTAAAGGCGTTGTATATTAAATGTAAAATACATGGTTTTGTGCGTCACATTGACATTGCACCTTAGCTTTGAAAACTTTTATTTACCACTGGATGCCTTGTTCTTCTGTAGAAATCAAAGACAATGACAACTTTAGTGAGTTAACTTCAGAATCTGCCCGACACATGTATAATTCTGTATATTTAAAATATTCCAGGAAAACAGTTCCTTTGTCCAGGATTTTAAACTGCTTTTGTAACAGAGCAAAAAATAATATTTCTTTGAAATAAAAAATGACCTGTGCAGACACGGGGCTTTGTCTCATTTGTTGCCTTCAGATGTAATTTTATTTATGTTACGGTTTTCCTTTGTTCTCTAGGATCTTTTACAACATTTACATCTGGATACCTCTTTGTAAGCCTTCTTTATCAGATGTCACAAAGCCAAGTCTCTGAAACTGTTTTACTGTCTTATTTTTAATGATCACTGTATACTTTTCATCTTGTTAAAAGGCTGTGTTCAGTGGATTAATCCTGCCGTCAGGGTAATGATCATATGATTGTGTGTTCCGGAAAGAGGGAGAGCTTAATTGAATGATGATACTATTTTAAGATGCTTCTTTATTTCTTAGGTGGGAAGTAACTTCAGTACTGTGCATACACTACCACACACCTTCAGTGTTTTTTCTTAACTTTTTTTTCAACATTGCACATCCAAACTGTGAAAGAACACATATAAGATTATGTAGTAAACAAAAAAGTGCGTAGTAACCTGAAATGTGTTTGATATTATAGACTGTCCAAAGCATATGGCTTTGATAACAGCTTTGTACACTTGTGACATTCTTTTATCATATTGACATCAAATCTTTTCAATTCATCGGTGCATCTTGTCACAAGTTAATTTGTGCCATTTCTTGCCTTCTTCATGAGCCCATTATTACTTCAACAAACGAGAACGTCCTCAGAGCGCAGACCTCCACCGAGGCAGCTCCGCTTGTCTTCATAGTGAAAACCTACTGTTATCATTTGAACCTATGCTCTTTTCCACCACAATGTTACTGCACCAAAAGTAATAATACTTTTATGTGATGCTCACCATTGGATTCTTTGACCATGAAAACCTACCATGAGCATTTAGAATCACATACATATTATTATTTCAATATTTCCATATCAGTGGTGGTCTTCTGGATCTAGCGCTGTCAATGTTTAAGATATTTAAAATCTGTGGATGCATTAGTAGACTTTCCACTACAGTCTGGTGGCAGTTTCATGTCTGTAGCTTTTACTACCTTAAAGTAGCTATTTTTCCTCAACCTTGCATTCTGGATCACTATATCTGGAATATTGTCCATATCTGGATCAAACTTTGTGGTTTGATTGAATCTATTATGGTGCTGTCATACGGTTTTTGGCTAAATTTTCCAGGTGTTATTTGTGGTATTACAAGGACAAATGTTGAACTTGGTCCTATCTGACAACGATGATGAATCCTTTAAAAATTGTCTGGATCCAGATGATGACCCAGATGACTACCACAATCTAACGGAGTTGTTTTATGCCATTTCTGACCTACCATATCCTGAAAATTTCATCCAAATACGTCCATTAATTTTCGAGGTATGTTGTGACAAACAAGGTAATGGCAACAGAAACATAACCTTGGCAGTGGTAATGAGGATCAATCAATGTGGAAAAGTCTCATGATTAATTAGATTTCAAGTTTTAACATGTCAATGTATTTAACGCACAATAACTCATTAATTAATTAATCCACAGTGACCCTGTCATTAATCAGATTAAAAATTTTAATCGTTTGACAGCCCTACATTTAATTAATTAATTTCAGCAAGACAATGAAATGCCAGTTACTTCTCCAAAAGATTTCTAGAAGGTTGGTAAACTTTGTTTTTTGCTTTTTCTGGTATGTTTGACATGAAAATTCACCAGGGCAACATGGCAAATAAGTCAAAAATAAGTAAAAGCATGTCACGGGCACTTTAAACATTTTAAGGCTGCACGGACTAAAGATACACAAAGATCAAAACTGGCAACATATGTGTAACTTAAATAGGCTAAGTGTTCACGCATGTACAGTGTTACTTAGCATAACAAATGACCCGCATGTTTTCATATGAGCCCTCGTGCTGTTTGAAGTGAGGGTGGTGAAATTTCCGACGCCTCTTGAACGCAGCACCAGTCAAGCCGTGTGTGATGCGAGTAGGAGGGGGAGGGGGACACTAGTGTCCTCTGTGCCGCTTCTCCAGCCGAGCAGAGGCTCCTCATCGCACCGGAGGACCGGGCGAAGCGTCCGGTTGCACTTTCCTTCCTCTTTTTCTCGTGTTGGAGCGACTCGGAACCGGAGCAAAACTGGACCCCACGGTGCACCGTCCGCCACCGGAGCCTCCGCAGCCTCCGCAGCAGTACCAGTGGAGCGGCACGGAGCGGCAGCCTCCGCCCTGGACCGATGAACTGGCCGAGATGTCCCAGCACATCTACACCCGACACGGGCTGGGAGACGGGCTGCAGAAGCCCGCGTTCCAGGTAGCGATGCGAAGAAAACACAGGGGAACAAGTCTCTTCTTTTCCTTTTCATCACTTTAACCCTGAATTTCCCCAAACTTAGGGACGCCAATTCTTCATTTTTGTTCATTTTTATGATTACATCGTTGTATTGCGTTCACTGTTTTTTGTTCATTTGACATTTAGTTTATTTTAGTCGATTTAATTCATTATTTTAGCCACGTTGTCTCATTTTTGTGCCATTTTGTCCTTTTCATTGATCGGTTGCCTCACTGTTTTGATTCATTTTCTTCGCTTGATTGAGTTCTTCGTTCATTTCTTTGATTATTTTGTTCATGTTAATTATTGTTCACTTCCTTGATTATTACAGTTGAGCTCAAAATTATGCCCCACACACACATGGACTTTTTTTTTTCCAGATTTTTCCTCATTTGCTGTTAAAATAGTGCCAGATTAACAGAAAATCATATTAATTTAACATAGACACAGTAAGTTATTGCTTTTAGAAAGGTTGTGAGGCATCACTCGTAAAGCAGCAGGTCAAAAAACAAAAAGAACAGATCAGAAGGGTTGGTGATGGACACAAAGCAGCTGTCAAAGTGTTTTCAAGTAGCCAGAAACATGAGGAAATTTGGAAAATAATCAAATTTACATGGGTGGGGGGGGTTAATATTTTTGACCTCACTGTATCCATCAAATGTATGTGTATTCTTCAGACCAAAAGTACTATGTAACTAAAATCCAAGATGTAACAGGACAAAACTCAACCTTCCCAGAATAACTATAACCATAAGTCTGGAAATAAATCCTGAGGCGGCTCGACCCTGCACTCATTAGCCTGTGCTGCTCTCAGTGTAAAATGCATTTTTCATTATTCCTCATGGCACCCCCAAGTGTCATTAGTCAAATAGAGACGCGGGTCCAACAAGTATGGTGAGAATTTGATTGATTTGAAATGGAATGAGATTGGGTGCTTAATTCTTAATTATTTATGGACGTCTGCTCGTGATGTATGAGGCGATCCAACTTTTCCGGGGCAGGAATTGATTTTTACCATTGTAGCAGAATTTGGTGTCCTTCACACATCCATCCTGAACCGGGCTGACATCATTGTTCTGCTGCTGCACAGCCTGCATGCTGTTGTCCTTAAATGCAGCAGCACGCACGCCTCTTCAAATGATGTTTTTCTAGATCATGTACTCTGCCTGTCAAAAGTTTGGACACACCTCTTCCTCCACTGGGTTCTCTTTATTTTTATTTTTTTCCCCCCAACACTAACACAATAGCCCCGAACATGTTTTACTATATATGTTAGATTGTCTAAACAGGCCGTGTACTGCTTTAACCCTTTAACAGATATTGTGACCGTGTTGTTGACCTTTTGGCGGGATTGTTTGTCCTCTTCCCCTCAGTAAAGTACACAATGATGGTTATTCATGTTTGAAAACCTGTGAAAAAAGATGAAAATTGATTTTTATGCATCTAGTATTCAGACAATGACATAAAATGAGACTCCAATTTGAAATAAAAAAGGGCCGTCGATTGAAACTATTACAAAAATACTGTATTATACACGTGAAAATACACAGTACGTCTGTGTCCCTGTGACTGTTGGTTCTTGTGTAAAGTTGTCCTAAACAGGCAAGTCATGAGTTAATGTCCATAACATACATGGTCAAAACTGAAAAGTTGTTAATGTGAATCCAGGAACACAATTCTACAGTTCTACATTATTTTCAACCTTTATCTCTTACCGTGAAAGTTAAAGGGTTAGTGACAGCTTTGCACACTGTGAGGGCACGTACTCTACCTCCGCCAAGGATGTTGTTTGCCCAAACAGTTTCTCGTAGCGCGCCGTTAGTTGTCTATATGTTGACAACTTCACGTTGATTGGTGCAATATTTTTTGACCAGCCAAGGCGGTTATATTTCATGTCAGTTTGTCTGTTTGTTTGTCTGTTAGCAGGATTACGCACAAACTGCTGGATTTTGCGTAATCTACGTCTGGTGAAATTTTCATCCGGAAAATTTAAAATGTTAAAGAACGTGAAAAATTGATTCAGAATCCGCATCCTGATCCAGATCATTTCCAATATCAATATCATATTTGTAGTAAGTCTAATGTAGAGGTTACTGTTCTTTGACTTTGTTTCCCAGGTATTTTGACAGTACATTGAAAAAATAAAAAGCAAATCAACAAAGTAACCAGTACGACCAACGCGTTAACTGAGAAAATAACGATAAAATGAACAAAATTGCCAAGATAAATAAACAAAATTCAAACAATAAGAAGCAAATGAAGCAAGTCAAGAAAATGACCAAAGAAAATGACCAAAAAGGAGTAAAGTAAGACACAAAATGAGCAAATTAATAAATAAAATGAAGAACAATGAACAATTTAAGAAACAAAATGAACAAGACAAACAAGGAAATAAACAAAATGTGAAGCGACTGAAAAGTGAACAATGTAACGAACAAAATTATCAAGATGACCACAAAGGAATGAAGTAAGACACCAAATGAGCACAGCAACAAATCAAATCGGGAGCAACGAACAGTTTAAGAAACACAGTGAACAAAATGATCAAGGAAAAAAAAATCGGAAGCGGCTCAGTAAAGTGAACAATATCATGAACACAGTTATCAAGAAAATGAGCTATATTGGAAACAAAATTAACTGACAATAACAAAACCACTCAAGACAGTGAACAAAACATGAAATGAAAAAAAAAAAGCATCAAGAAAATAAACCCCAAACGTTTTCTTTTCTTCCTCCGGAATTAAGATGAATCCAGTTAACTAGAAGATGCCTGGATGCACCTGCTTCTCCCCAGACACGCTCCACAGGAGGATAAGATGCCACATTTGAAGCGATAATAAGGCTTAAAAAAGTCACATTTCGCATATTTCCACTCTTCTCGTATCTCATCGCCTCCTCTGTGAATATGGGTCACACGATAGGAATAAATGCTGCCTCGAAGTGTTGTCGCATAAGCAGTCTTGTCTGGACGTTTTCTGACAAAGCCATTAATAGAGTGACTTCATATAATCAGGTCATCACGGAAGACAAGGGGCAGCTGAAGGGACCCGGTGCCCGGTTTGCCTCAGGGGCCAGATGGGGTCACTGGAGGAAAAGTGCCCTTGAGTTATTGTAGAGGAGTGACACATGAATATGAGCTATGTCTATGAAATAATGAGACGTCGCTTATGAGGATAAAACCATGTGGTTCACAGTCACACGGAGTGTTACACATTAAAGGTTGGGTATTCTAGTTTTTTAACCCTCGTGTGGTGTTCGGGTCAAATTGACCCTTTGTCATATATTTGTAAAGAGAAGCTGTGTCATGTGGAGAAAAACAAGGAACAAAATCATCACCAAAACGAACAAAATATTTAAAAATTAGGGCTGTCAAAATTAACGCGCTAATCTGGATTAATCCATTTGCTAATTAGATTAAAAATTTCAATGCGATTAACGCGTTAACACGATCGACGCAACAGCTCATACGGAAAAAGTGATAAAATCTCATGTTACATTTGACCCACATCACTGCCAACTTCTTCAGTATTTACTGCTTCTAAGTCAGTTTAAATGTAAAAGTATAAGTCTTTACACATTTTGAGACAAATTACATTAGTTACTGATGAAAACAAGTGTAACAAAGCAAAAACATCGTCAGCAGAACATTACAGAGGTTCTGTTCAGTTCTGCAAAGCAGCTGGAATTTACTTTAGTTACACAAGTTTAAATTAGGAAAAAATTTACATTTTAATCTAAAATAAGTAATTTTAGTTGAACGTCTATATCACCTTCTATCATGAGTGTTTTTTCTCCCACCAAATGAAAAACAACAAATGGGTATTAATTATGATTCATAGAAATTAATCCAGTGACACTGTGATTAATTTTGCTTAATAACAAATGGGTATTATTCATGATTAATTGAAATTAATCCACAGTGACCCTGTGATTAATCAGATTAAAAATTTTAATCGTTTGACAGCCCTGTTAAAAATGAAAACAATGAACAACATTGAAGAAAAAAAGGATGAAAATTATCTTCATACTGCACAAAATAACCATAATCATCACTATCAGTAAAACTGCATGAAAAGAAGCAAAACTATCCACAAAATGAACAAAGAACAAGGTGAACAAAAATAACCAAAAAAATGAACAAATGTGGAGGAAAAATATACAAATGTGAAAGAAAAATGAACAAATGTGAAAGAAAAATGAACAAATGTGAAGGAAAGATGAACAAATGTGAAGAAAAATGAACAAATGTGAAAGAAAAATGAATAAATGTGAAGAAAAATGAACAAATGTAAAAGAAAAATGAACAAATGTGAAAAAAATTAACAAATGTGAAGAAAAATGAACAAATGTAAAAGAAAAATGAACAAATGTGAAAAAAATGAACAAATGTGAAGAAAAATGAACAAATGTGAAAGAAAAATGAACAAA
>JAQQAE010018332.1:0-11223 GCA_029823295.1 Pseudamia nigra
CAAATCCACCAAGGACTGGTGAAAAAACTAAGAAGTGGAGAGTCCTGGAATGGACCAGTCAAAGCCTGGATCTTAATTGAGATGCTGTGGAGTGACTTGAAATGAGCTGTACATGCAAAAACCCTTCAAATATCTCTTAGCTGAAAGAATTCTGTGTTCAGGACTGAGGCAAACTTTCTTCAGATCGATGTCAGAGACTGGTAGATGCTACAAGAAGCGTCTCACTCAAGTTATTTCAGCCAAACGGGGCAACACTAGCTATTAGGGGGTAGGGTGTCCTAACTTTTTCCTTCATTAAAATATGCATTTTTATTCATATCTTTTGTTCGATAAGTAAAACAATGTTAATTTTTGTTGTTACATTTCTATTAAATCACTTTCTTTTACAGAAATAAATAAAAATAAGATTGGACATTGATATGTGAACATTTCTTAATAAAGACCTGACTATTTAATGGGGTTTCCTAATTTTTTCAAATGACTGTACTGTATATAGTGTAAAGTACAAGGTTCTACAATGTGGGCTGTAGGGCCACTTGTGGCTCTTTAGCCCTTCTCCAATACTGATGGAAGTAACACAATATAATTGACCAAAATGAACAAAATAAGCACTAAGTCAACAAAAAAACACCTAATTACAAATAAATTCAGACTGAAGACAGTAATCTACAAAATTACCAAAATCATTAAGAGCATAGATTAAATTTAACAATACAACTATTAAAATCATCAAAAATGAACAATACACTATATAAGTAATCAAGTACCGTAGCTGGACAAAAACAAGAAAGTATACCATATAAACAAAGTAATCATTGAGATTAAGATAAAAACAGAACAAAATAATCCTCAAAATGATCAAAAATGAACAAAAACAACCAGGAAAATTGACACAATCATCAGTATCATTTTCCTTTTATTATAAATCAGTTAGCTTTGTTTGATTTCACCGTTTTACATGTTTGAAATTATGCCATTTCACAATAAATAAATATACTACAGTATATGCATTCATTTTTAATAAACAGGTGTGGTGGTACTTTATAATAATTATTATTTCCATGCAGAAAATGGCAAGTTCCAGAAATTATCTGAGCTGGAGCCGTTCACCAACTACAAATGTACTGGTCCCATAAAGGAGAATGGTACCTCTATAAACAAAAACATTACTGTCAATGTCATCATTGAATGCGGTATGTTGGTTTCTTTACTTTAACATGATGCAATGAAAAACTGTATTTCCAAACATTGAGAGATGAGAGTGAGCATTACTGAAGTCTTCTCTTTGTCTTGTGATAGAGTTTAACATATTAGCAATGGAGAACCACACTGATACTGTCGTTACATTGAATTGGACCACACAGAGTAACAACTGTGACAGCCGCCTTCATAACCTTACCCAGCTTTCGTACGAGTGTCAAAGTACAAACGCTAAATTTGGTACCGGTAAGTGAAACTGTTTGGTACAAGCTGCTCTTTTTACACCAATGACCTTTTGTGACCTTCAGCTTATTTTTTTCAGTGTCTATAATATCTCCTTTCCTTATAGTTTTATTCACAGAGATCTAAATTCAGAATATATAAATAACTGTATTGTATTGCTATTAAGATTTAAAAATGTGTTAAATGTTAATGTAAAATGTTTTTGGTCTGCTGAAATACAGTAGTACTAGATATACTGTACATAAGAAAGAAAATGTGGCTTAAAGGTGAAGTGGTGTTTGGACACTCTTCATTGTACAAAAGAATGTTTTTGTATATCTTTAAATTTAACTTTAACCCTTACGGTTCAAGTATTAATGATGTTTGTTTTTAACTGAATCATCTATCTGAACACTGTTACAGTTCAAGGCATACTAATTTCAAGCTCACCCAAAAACGGATCTTGTAAATTTGACAATCTGCAACCATACACGTCCTATGATTTTAAAATCCAGCCCATCTACCGAAACAACCGTGTTGGCAACCCAATTCATCGTAAAGTGACAACCACCTCTGGAAGTAAGAAAAACACAATACACAAAACACAACTTTGTACTTTGTACAGCACTTTGTGATTTTTATCTGTGAAAAGCACTCTGTAAATAAACTTTACTTACTTACTTACAATCTAAAATTTTAACAGCATTTATTTTTTCTGGCAATTTTGTGTGACACAATAAATAATTACTTCAGGTAAATAATAAACCAGTACAGTACACTGAAGTCTCTGTACCACTGCTACTTGATGCATTTTATTGGGTACAATGTTTAGAACCAAGTAGAAAGAATTTCCTGGAAAGTCTAGCAACATACTTTACATAATTATACACTATACTGAAAATAAGAGAATCTATATTATGCTTTTTTATTATACATTCATACAAATTTTAAACTATTATAATAAGTAAACCCCATTTCCAGAAAACATTGAACAATATTAATAAAAACTGGAGTATGCGATGCATTAATTAGTTTGAATCTTCATCATGAAAATCTACAAAAAAATCACTCTCAGTGTTTTCTTCAGTGACAACTTCATCAGCTTCATCAGTAAAAATAAACACATTCACGTTTGGATGCCTGCACAAAAAAGTTGGGACGGACACATTTATACAGTATTGTCTGTCTGTTTATGCTCTACCTTGAAAACAAATTCAATTCAATTCAGTTGTATTGGTATAGTGCCAATCATAATCCAAGATTATCTTTAGGTGCTTAACAAGTCACAGCCAAAACCTCAAGACTACATGGAGAAAAAACCCAACAGAACCTCTGAGAGCAAGCCTAGCTCAATGACACGTGGCAAACAGGTGAACCTTAAAACTACCACATGGGGATATGTTTTTGGAGATCATAGATCAAGGTCATAGGGTTGTAAAAGGTTGCTTTATCTTCCTTGCCCAAAAAGAGTTGGGGCCATAGTCGAGAGCATCATTCATATGTATGTACAGTTTGTGTGTCCGTCTGAATGTTTGGCTCTATGCCTCCAAAGTCCCAGGAGCAAAACTAACCAAACATGGCACATTGGTAGTCAGGGTAGGGTTACTATGGCAGCCACCACCTACTGTAGTTTGAATATTAATTAGGTAATTTCAGAAAACTATTTTGTAGATGAATGTTTCTTGTATTGTCCAATAGCGATTCCTCAGCTGTTACTCATGGACCTGTTCACTGTGGAATATGACAGTACAGTTATAATTTTCCATCTTATTTTGTCCCTGTCCCAACTTTTCTTGAGCGTGCCTCAATCGGCCAAAACAAAGTTTGTTCAGATTTAATTGAAAATACCATGAAATTGGTCAATGAAAACATTAAAAATTCTAGAAAACATCCCAACGCTCCTGGAAATTGTTAGTACAACTTACAGGTTAAATTTATCTTGGACTTATGCATGTTAAATAGATGTGTGATTTACAGACATGTGTAAATATTTTCATTTTTTTACGGTTTGGGACATTTCACTTCCCTACCAAATGATCTGCAGCAAATTGTATCAGCACTGCTTAAAACAAGATTTTTGCATGAGAGTTTAGAGCCAGACCAAACATCAGACAGAAGCACGTTAGTACTAGGGAGTGACTCATGCAGACTCATGCAGAGTTCACACTTATGCCTTTTGTGGTGACTACTGTTTTACTACTAACAGACAATGGCCCCTGGTGTTAGTTTTGTGTAGCTAATATGTGACAGCAACATGGTCACAGCATGGCAGTACCATAAGAACAGGAACCCAGACTAGGACTCCAATTTGAAGTCAATTTCTCTGGTGGTCATTCGCTGATACTGCACACCAGCATAGAAAGCATTTTACCCCTAGACTACAATGATACCACATGTGTGTGTACAACTGCTGACAGAACATGTACAGCTGCAAATAGTTTGAATCATTTTAAATTGCAAAATGCTAAAAAGTGTCCCCGGTACATTTGATGTAGCAGCATATCTGCCGGCAACCATCAACTGTAGAGTTTTATATTTTAACTCCCATATTGTCAAAACTACTAACATTAATGTCCATATATATTGAAGTTTATACAATATCTAAAAAACATAAGTAGAGGCTCCCATACACCCACCAATCCAAAACCCATCAAGCCTCCACACACACTGATCAGTCAGAACAGCTTTGCACATTACAAACATGATGAAACATCATAAAGTATAGCATACTGGCAGTACAGCATGGCAGTCATATGCAATATAATGCAATAAAAAAATATAGTGGTGGATGTAATTATACAATGCATATTTATTTCATATATTACCAGTCAAAAGTTTGGGTCCTCCCTAGACTTTTAACCATATGTCAAACTGGACATTTTTTCATGCAAAGAAAAAAGAAAAACAATATTCATATGTGAGGAAGAGATATTTCAATACCCAATTCAAATTTTAAACTGGCAAATAAGTGTGTACGACTAACCTTTTGGGATCAGTGGGAAAACAGTTTAAATGACAACCATGGACTGTTCTGAGAAAAATTGAAACTATTTAGCTATTTAAGTGTTTTTGAATTGCTTGGCGCAAACTGCCCAGAATCTGTTCAGTGACTAAGGCAAAAGGAGGGTATTAGGATGAAGCCAAAGTTTTGGTTTATTTTGACAAAAGTTGGTGCTATCGTTGTTAAATTGATATAATTAATAAATCTTACAAGTACTTATGTAAATGTTGTTTTTTCTTTTTTCTTTGCATGAAACAATTTATTTTTCCCGTTCCACCAGATAGCGACCAGTTCCCAACCTTGGCACTCCATTACTGCTCTCTGCCGATTGTAAAAATCCAATTCATGGGCCTTGCCTTTTAATGCACACTCCATTCCTGTTTATTGTTGATTTGCCAAAATTTTTGGGTTGGGAATTGATCGACGTTCATGGAATGGCACTCTTGGCAACGTAATTTATTCCCAACTGCCCCTAAGAAATGCCTCCAAATGTTGTTAGTGTCCACTTGCATACAGACGTGTAAGTGTAAAGCACAGTTACAACACCATACTCCACTCAAGGAATGATAAGATGTTAACCTGCAAGTTGCTCTTTATGTATGAGTGAGTGAACTGAGTTGTATGAAGAAACACATTATGTTTTTTTTTTCATTTCTTACAGAGCCAGACGCCCTAGAACCAGTGGTGTCTTTACCAGAGCACAATGTGATTCATGTAACCTGCAAACGAAGCAAATATAATTTTAGAGGACCTGACGAAAATTACAGAGCATATCTTTACTATGGTACCGAACTTGTGAAAAAGGCAGATCAACGTAAATGTGAATTTGTATTCGACGGTCTAAGCTATCTCAGCACTTATAAATTAAAGGTTTGTATAATCTTTCATTCTTTATTTCACAAGATAATTATTTTTTCATTATGTTACAGTTAGTGATATATTTGCTGCTAAAGGGATGTTCTGTGTTTCCAGCTGATTGCTAACAATAGATTTAACAACAGTGATCCCACGGAAAAGTCTGTTACCACCCTCTGTGAGTACTTTTTCACAGTTCATAATTTAACACATTTTATTGAAACATGTACATTTTTAGTTCTTTACTATTCTAAAACAAATCCTATTCATTTCTCTTTCTTTTTTAGACAATGACAAAGCAGTTATTGGATTCCTGGTGCTTCTCATCCTCCTCACGTCTGTGGCTCTGCTTTTAGTCCTCTACAAGATTTACGTTTTGAAGCGCAGAAGGTCACAGTAAGCACCATACTGCATCCATGATAAATGTCAAATCATTATTTAATTCAGGCTTAAGGGCCAGGTTTTGGTTCTGACTGAAAACTGAACAAACAACATGGTTGTTGTGTGGTTTGAAATTAATCTTTAAAGACTCAGCTGAGTGAAAACAATGCAAAATATGCAGAAACATGAAATTACAGGAGAACAGTGTGAAAGATGTAACTTGATGAAAACAATAAAACAGAAGCCACAGGACAAAATATGATGAAACGCATCCATCCAAAAAAATCCATCTTCTCCCACTTGAAGGAAGCCCAGACTTCTCTCTCCCTGGCCACCTCATCCAGTTCCTCTGGGGGGACCCCGAGGCAATCCCAAGTCAGCCAAGAGATATAGTCCCTGCAGTGTGTCCTGGGTTTTCCCCAGGGCCTCCTCCCAGGGGGCGTGGACATAACACCTCCCCAGGGAGGTGTCCAGGAGGCATCCAAACCTTATGCCCAAGCCACCTCATTTGGCCTCAATGCAGAGGACCAGTGGCTCTACTCTGAGCCCCTCCTGGATGACTGAGCTTCTCACCCTATCTCTAACGGAGAGCCCAGCCACCCTGTAGATGAAACTCGTTTCGGCCACTTGTATCCTGGATCTCGTTCTTTCGGTCATGACCCAAAGCTCATAACCATAGGCCAGGGCAGGAACGTAGATTGACCAGTCAATCGAGAGCTCTCCCTTTCGGCTCAGCTCCTTCTTCACCGCGATGGGCTGATGCAGAGTCCACATCACTGCAGATGCTGCACCAATGCGCCTGTCGATCTCCCGCTCCATCCTTCCTTCACTTGTGAACAAGCTCCCAAGATACTTGAACTCCTCCATTTGAGGTACTGTAGGACCTCATCCGCAACCCAGCGCACTCCACCCTTTTCCGGCTGAGGATCATGGTCTCAGATTTGGAGGTGCTGATTCTTGTCCCAGCCTCTACACATTTGGCTGCAAACTGTTCCAGCGAGAGGAAATTAATATGTGTACTTCAGTTTAAATTGCTACCTTTGAATTCCCTGGACTTGCCGTTGCTGCATGTGGAGTTTGTGTGTGCGACTGTGCTTGTGTTTGTGTGTGAACACTTGTCCTGCTCGGCCTATGATTGGCTTACAATGACCTTTTACTCTTTCTTAAGGGTGGCGTAGGAAATGAGTTGTTGCTGTTGTTGCAAGAAACGAATGAAATCAAAAAGTAACCAACAAACATTGTAGAAATATCCCATACTGGAGCCAATAAGTTAGAACTGAATGGTGATTGGAGCAACAGCAGATGCTGCTTCGAAGAAAAGTGAGAAAAGAGACAGTGGTAAAAATAGAACAGTGGAACCCTGGGTTACGAGATTAATGCATTCTGGGATCAGTGATATGTTAAGGCAGTGGTCCCCAAACTTTTTTGCGCCACAGACCGGTTTAATCTCAGACAATATTTTTGCGGACCGGCCCTGAAGGTGTGGTGGATAAATGAGGCGCTAACTTGCACAACCCGATAAGCGCCACCGCTTAAATCGAGCTATGTATAGCACCGTATTCCTCAAAGCCTCCTCTACCACGTACAAGAGTCGTTATGGTCCCATGTTCTTGCTGTTTATTATTGTTTTTATTATTCATGGCATCTTGAAAGTCGCTAAACTTTAACAGCGTTTTTCTCCGTTTTTTTTTTTGTTTTTTTTTCTGGCACTTATAAATGACACCAGAAGTGTGTTACTTGTGTCCAGTCTGTTTCATAGTTTTGTTTTGGTTTCTGTCGCTGCAGAAAACCCTGCTTCACACCTCAAAGCTTGTCTTTTGCAGAATGTTTGGTCTCCAAGTGGCGAAGCAGTTTTGAGGTTTCATTCATACAGAGCGGGCTCAGTGCGTGGGAACCACTTGTTGTAATAAATCCATATTTCCAGTCAGATCCTGGTTTTTTCTGTTAAATACAGCTATGTTTGTCTTTGAAGTCGTCGGCTCTTCTTCTGTCTCCTCACTGGCTCTTTTATCCTGCGCAAACAAACTTTCCAAAGACGTTTGTTTTTGTTCATTTTGCTAGTTTGAGGTTTTCAAGTTAGCAGTAACGTGTTTCCGGCCGACACAGCCTGTTTAAGAAGGCAGCGGATATAGGTAAGACAATAAGGCCAAGAGAATCCGGTAATTTTTCAAAATAAAACATCGTTCAGAATCAGATAATAAATAAAACGGAAATAATGTAAGTTACGTATTCTTTCTGTGCGGCCCGGTACCAATTGACCCACGGACCGGTACTGGTTTGCGGCCCGGTGGTTGGGGACCCCTGTGTTAAAGCACTCGTAACCCAGGGTTCCATTGTATTTCTGCCCAGTATTGACTGGAAAAAATAGGCTGATCACTTGCACAGTGGACTATGGCACAATTACATACAGGTGTTGGAACGCACAGTGTACGCTGGATTCGGGCGTGTTTGAGCCGAAACGGTGGCACAGTGTACTATACCTTTACGTTTACCAAATGTCACCAAAAAAAATTTGCAGCTCCTGTGGTTGAGAGCCTGGTCTGATGAAAACATCTTCAGTGAGCTAAATTATAGTAATGCATTCAAAAGCACTTTACTGCGACTAAGGGTAACAGAGTTGTAATGATGGAAACAGTAAATAGTTACGCAGATCACCTGTTACTGAAAAAAATTACAAATAAGCATGCACAAAAAACCATTATCATCGAGATCTAAAATGTATGTATAGAGCACTAATGATAATCAGTTTATTGCATATGTCTTCTTTATTTCCAACCAACTTCTACAACCACCTTAACAAAGACAGATATTGTATGTATGAGTTAATGAGGCTGTAAATCTTATATAATTATATTGAATTTATTTTATTGAATAAAATAAATTGTTATAAATGACTCTTTTCTGTTTTCTCCACAGTGACATGAGTGAAAGCATGACACTTATTCCACCCACAAGTAAGTAAACTTTCCAACCTGACGTGTTAAGCTGCCAATAATATATGTGAAGCAGACACATGTACTGTATGACAATTTCCTGTATTTTGCAGCACTGTGAACTATTGACATAAAGCAGTGCTCCCTGTAACATAATAAAGAAAATGAACAAAAATGACCAGAATAGTCAGCAGACGTAAACAAAATAATAAACATCAGCAGCATTGAACAAAATAATGAACTAAAAATGAACATAATAATCAAGAACATGAAAAAAGGAAGAAAAAAATTAAAGAAAATAAAAATGAACAAAATGATAAACTATTAACAAAGAAATAAATATTAACTGCGAGGAACAAAGTAATGAAATATGGACAAAATAAAAGGCAAAATGAAAAAGATAATCAGGAAGGTGAAGAAATATGAAGAAAGCAATCAAAGAAAATTAAAAAAATGAAAAGAATAATCAGAAAAATAACAAGATAACAAGCAAATTGATTTTAAAAAATTAAAAAAAATTTCATGGTCCATTTTGATACCCATCCCAGGTTAAAGTCATGTTACAACCCAAAAGTGGAGTTTGATTTTAAAAACAATAATCCTGCTAGTTTTACATGAATATAGCATATTAATATATTTAACAGATGAGAAATCTTTGGCTCTAAGTGTTTTCTGATTTTGTTTTTTTCTGTCGTAGATGATGAGGACAAACTGCTGACCGTGGAGCCAATCGCAGCAGAGATCCTCCTGGAAGCTTATAAGAGGAAACTGGCTGATGAAGGACGACTTTTTCTGGCCGAGTTTCAGGTACATTTATCCCTAAATGACATGTTCTGAGGTTGTTTTTTTTGCTGACGCATGGTGGGAGTTCAAGGCTTTGGATTTGAAGAGCAGTTACAGGCTGACACCATGTGTCTGCTTTCAGAGCATCCCCAGAATCTTCTCCAGGTACACAATGAAAGAGGCCAAAAAGAACTGCAACGCCCCCAAGAACCGCTATGTGGACATCCTGCCATGTAAGAAGGACAGCTGTTTTATTTCATAAGGATGTTATGTTTTTGTCTGCGTTATTTGTTTGTTTGTTCACAACATAGGTAGACTCAAAAAGTTAGAAACAGTTTTGGATTAAATTTTCAGGATAGGTCAGAAATGGAACCCATCGATTCGATTTTGGGAGTGATCTGGATCATCGTCTGGATCCAGAAGATTTTTAAAGTATTCTTCACCATTGTGAGACAGGACAAAATTCAACATTTATGCTTGTAACGCCGCAGATATCACCCAGAAAATTTAGCCAAAAAACGCAGGAGAACACCAGAATACATTCTATCAAACCACAAAGTTTGATCCAGATATGGACAATATTCCAGATGTAATCATCCAGAATGCTTATACGGATGGGTTGAGAAAAAAAGAGGAAGTCTGCTGATTCAGTAATGTGTCTACAGATTTGACTTGCCTTCAAGATTTACGGAGCTCAATCCAGAAGAAGCCCACCATTATGGAAATATTATTTTTTGTGAATAACTGTTGAACTACTATTGATATGCATGTGATTCCAAATGCTAATGGTAGGCTTTCACAGCCCAAGAATTCAATAATGAGTGTCATTCATTTTGATTGTCATATCCCAACAAACTTATGAAGAGAAACTATTTTATCAAATGAATAAAGTATTCAAAGCAAGACTTTGAAACATTTAAAGCTGCATTACTTGATAGTTGTTTTTGGTGCTATCGGGAGTCACAGCCACTCCCTCTCTTCTGATTGATGGAGACTAAGCATTTCTCTTGGTGATTGTATTGAATTATGCCACAACACATCGAAACTCAGATTCTGTCACCACCTTCAAATCCCAGCTACGAAGATTTGCATAGACCTGAGTCACCTACGTGGCTGTGTTTTCACTTTTCCACAGTGGACATCTGTCAGGTTCATCTGTATTTAAATGTATTTTTTAATTTGGCGTGGGACTAGACAGCAGCAGAAGGAGGATATTTTCAAATTTGTGCATATGAAATGTTGCACCTACACCCTGTAAATCACTTCATTAGTTACTTTACACATTATCAAGATAGGAAAATGTAAACCATAGGACAGAAGATGACATTAGTGGCACTTCATGCTACAGTTCTGAGGTCCTAAATATACAGAATTATATAATCAATTACAGCATTGCAACTGTTTTTGTTTTTGCATCATATAGTTGATTTTTGGCTTGTTACCTATTCTGTCTTTTTTGTTCTATTCCATTTTTTAATCAATGTTTTTGTTTTGCTTTGTGTCTTTTTTAAAATGTACTGCATCACACACCTCTACTCATAATGGAGAGCCTAAGTCCTGCCCCTTTCTTTCTCCTAACTATGGGGAAAAATGCATTACAGTCAATTGTATGAGACATACTGTAATTTTTTATCCCATCATTCACACATATGTTGTCAATATAAAAGACAATTTTACTTGACAGTCTCTAAAAAAATTGTTATGTTATCAAGCGTATTATCAAATGATATTATATCTTTATACTATATACAGTATCTCACAAAAGTGAGTACACCCCCCCACCCACACACACACACACACACACACACATTTCTGCAGATATTTAATTATATCTTTTCATGGGACAAC
>JAQQAE010018333.1:0-11223 GCA_029823295.1 Pseudamia nigra
TTGGTGAAAAATTAATGCAACACTGGATGGAAATAAATCTTGTGATATTGCAGAAGCTTATCGAAACAATGCCACAGTGAATGCGTGCTGTAATCAAAGCTATAGGCGTCCAATGAAATACTGTATTAGTGTGTGATCTTTTTTTTAAATTAGTGGCGACATTTTTTTTGGCCAGGTGTACAACATGCTGTTGCATCTTTTAGCTGACATACTAAATGCTGTGTGAGCACCATTTTGTAGTGAAGAAATATTCTTTACACTCTTTTCACACATTAATATTGCACGATAATGTATTCCACCATTGCTTCACCTATTCAGCCCTTACCTATAGCAACAACCACGCATTATTTTGCTCATTGTTATTCACACATTTGATTCTGAAGTACAAACCTGCATCACATCTACTTTTCAGTAGTGTCATAATGCAGTTCATAAAAATAATGTGTTGTTAATTTTCAAATATTAAAAGAAGGTATTGTGAGAGGTGTTTCGACAGGAATTTCTGTTCTTTTTGGTTATTTTTACAGGGGATGTGAAAAATAATGTATCATGTCTTTCTTTGTTATAAAGCAGTTCAGGAGGTGTAAAAAAATAATAAAAAGCTCAAAGGAGCCCATTTGAGCCCCTTTTAAGATAACTGGACCTAACACAACCCATTTGAATATACGTACAGTATATTTTTACAAACACTGTCCTCCAGGAGTCACCAAACCCAGGAGAACAGCAAATCCATCCTAACATGCTGGGATAATGTGTCTGGGAGTCTACATGATGGAATCCATGGCACAGACTGGAAAAATAGGTGTGGTCAACACATGCTCATTTGCATTTAAGGCAGCAGCACACTTGATGCATGACTGAAAATCTGGAATGTATGAATGTGGTGCAAACCCCAGTTGCAATGAAGTCGAGACATTGTGTAAAACATAAATAAACACAGAATACAATAATTTGCAAATTCTTTTCAACCTATATTCAATTAAATCCACTGCAAACATATGGTATTTAATGTTGAAAGTGCTAAACTTAATTTTTTTGGGCAGATATTCAGTCATTTGGAGTTTTGTGCTGGCAACATTTTTGAAAAGAGCTGGGACAGTGGCATGTTTTCCACTGTTACATCACCTTTCTCTTTAACAACACAAAAACTGTATGAGAGATGAAGTACAAAAACAAAGTGCAAAAAGGTCCAGTCTCTGATTATATGTATGTTATTCATAAACTTCTAAAATATTAAGTGAACCAACATGTTCAAGCTTGAACAGCCTGTACATTAACAGTCTTCATGTGCCTGTGCAGGTTGCATGTGGAGCCTTTTCTATATGAGATTTTCACCTTGCACAGTCCACAGGGTGAACTGTCTATGACACTGAAATGCATCCAAAATGTGTCGACTTTACTGCGTTTTCTGCTGTCACTCATTTTCTTACCTTTCCAGCGTGTTGTCCCTGTCGAGTGCACATTCTTTCTCTGTCTTGTCTCTTTTCCATTCCTGTGCTCACTGTGCTGTGTGTCTGTAACCCCCACCCCCTCCCGCCTTCTGCTCAGACACACAGACTCTACCACACATGTTGACCAATCATGTGCGGCTTTGACAGAAAACAATGAAAAAAAATCCTCCCCGTCAGGAGCCGGCCCACTTTGTTGTAAGACCTGGTTCGTTCGACTTCTGGCATTTTTGGGTGTTGTTGATATTTTTCTTTTGCTTTGCATGGTAGAGTTTTATTTTGCACTTGGAGATGCTGCAACAAACAGTGTTAACTAACACTGTTGTTTTGAAGTATCATTCATGACATTCGCTTCTGTCCCATTCACCTGTTCACCTGTGAAATGCTCACTTCTCAATATCCCAGGTTTTTGATGCCCCTGTCCCAGCTCTTCTGAAGCATGTTGCAGGAATCGAATTCAACATGAGTGAATACTTGCAAAAACGATTGAGTTTATCAGTTTGAATATTAAATAACTTGTTTTGTACTGTGTAAATAACTTGTCTTTGTACAAAAAATTGCAAATAATTATAGTCTGTTTTTATGTACGTCTTACACAATGTTCCAAATTGGCACTGGATTTAGGGAAAAATGTGAAAAATGAGAAAAATGTGTTAATTTGTTAAAAAGGGCTGCAGTATGTCTCCTTTAAAAATTGTGTAATACATTCAAACACTAAATAGACAGACAGTATGGTCAACAGCTACAAACAAAAATGTTTTTTTTAAACAATATAAACACTGACAATTTGTCTTAAATGCAAACATGTCTTTCTCGCTTGAAGTTTTCAGTCCAACACTCAAACATATTTGTGTGCATCTCATATGAAGCTGTTTACCCAACATTATGCAAATCCTCAACACTTCAATTCATGTTTCAGTGCTTAGCAGGACATGATTGCATATCATCTGTGGCACTCTGAGCACATGCTATTGTTGCAAGTAAAGAAACAGGAGATACAATAAAAGCTGGGACAGTGCCATTTATTGTTTTTATCTTCTATCTTTTGTTGTCACCATGTTTTATATTATCGTCATGGAGTGCTGATTCTTTGAAACGCTGGGCGAGAGCTTTAGATCCGACACTATGCTGCTCCTGCCTGTTTACTTTCTCTGTTGGTGAAGCATCCTTCTCCCACTGTTGTATAATCTGACAGGTGCCACCAGAGTTTTTTAACCTGTCATCCTATACTGAGCATGTTCCTCTTCATTATATTTCCAAGTATATGTTCCATTGTTAGAATGATCAAACCATGTGTATTTTTATGTAATGTCCAGTCCCAAGCAGAATAAAACATCTGCATGAATCACAGGGTGGCTTCCAGTGTTTCTCCAGTGTACCTTACATTTTCCATGTGTGGTGATGGGATTATTTTTCCTGTAGACAGGAGAGCAAAAATAGATACAGTGATCTTTTTGTGACAAACCCACACAGTGCAAAAGCACTCATGGCAATAAATAAATAAACACAACTACTGGTGCCAGAACCAAAGAGGAAAAATATCTCTATAAACACTGTTTTGTAGCAGCATTAAATAAACATTTCAGGAATCCATCATGTAGAGGCAGCGAAATCTAGACCAAGACATCTTCATTGAAGAATGATCATTAAGACTTCCATTGCAGCCTTGCACTGTTTACATCATTATTGTCATTTACGCCTCCACATACAGTAAACACAACAAAGAGTGAACCCCCCCCACACACACACACACACACACACACTCCTGTCCTCTGGGGGCTTATTCAGAAATGTTGGAAACAAAGTACAGGCAAACCCGGCAGCTTGGAGGAATGCGGGCACACAGAAAAGTAAATTAAAGCACTTCATCATAATAAACTCCTTGAATGCAGCGATTATCACACGATGATGATACAGTACCCACCAGAAACATGCTCCAAGTGTCATCCTCTGTGGACGCCTGTATACCATTTGCAACCACTTAGCATCCATACTGTACCTGTCACCTCCACATTGTGGCGTGGGGACAGGTGCAACTGTTGTATTTCTGGAAAGCCTGGTTGCCGTAAGATTTATATTTCTGAAAGAATAAGGACAGCGGGAAAGGGAAGGTGATTAAGAAATGAGAAAAGCAGAATCTCAGCAGAGTTCCAGCACTTAATAAAGAAACAATTTGGAAGAATGCTTACTCATTTGCAGTTAGCTGCACATTAGCTTCAATAAAGCCTCATTATGTAATACAAAAGCAAGAGAGTCAAAATAATACTGTATGACCAAGTGGTAAATTAATAGAAATATCAACAAGAATCCATCCTCACCCTGAACCCTGTTATATTTATTACACGTCCACACAGTACAGTTCTGTGAAAAAGTATTTGCCCCCTTCTTAATTCCTTATTTTATGTCTATTTGTGACACTTTAATGTTTTAGATAATCAAAAAAAAAATCATGCTAGTCAATGATAACCTAAGTAAATACAAAATGCAGTTTTTTAAATGATGGTTTCACTTGTTAAGGGAAACCTACTTGGCTTGTGTGAGAAAAGTATTTGTTCTCCATCTCCTGAAATCATGAATTAACCGTGGTCAACCACATCGTCTTGGAAAGGTGAGTGCAAAATTGCAGTTTAAATGGGAATTTTTTTTTTCAAATTAAGCAAAACAAAGAAGATAATAATCCATGAAATCATTATTGTTGACGTCAGAGGCTAAGAACTATATCGATACAGTAAAATTTTGTGCTGCAATGTTGTATTGATACAAAAATGCAGGATATCTATATTGTCTTAAGATAAAAAAGGTTTACATGTGTTGGAAAGTGTTGTGTGGACAGTTGACTTTTCAGTCTATAGAGGTTACAAAGTAAGTCACTGCAGAACCTTAAAAACAATGTCAAATCTGATAATTTGCTAAAAAAAAAAAAAGTATAGTCTTGTGATTGTCAATGTATGGTGATATCACAATGCTTGATATATTGAAGTTTTATGAAAATGTATTGTGATAATATTGTATTGTGGGCTCTCTGGTGATTCCCACCCCTAACTGGCATATCCAAGATTGTAATAACACCCCCTCCCCCAAGAAAAATCCACTTTGAATTCAGATGATTCAAAATATAAATTACATATTTGGTATTTATGATAAGGACTGAAGTTGATTTAAAAAATTATGTAAAAAAAATATTAACATACTTTTTTAAAGGCTTAGTTGGTTCACCTAACTAAACTAAATTTTAAAGGAGGGTACGAGGGTTACAACAGGAATTAACTGTGATTAACCACATTATTTTACAATGGTTCAATTTCATGAGCCAGACTGTGCTGCTTCAGTGACTTGCTGCAACTGATAGAACAATAAATTCTGCTCTCTCCCAGATTATCAGGAAGAGAAGGTCTGATCCTCAGTTTGTGACCTCAAGGCCAAAAGCACTTGGTTATGAATCAGAACAAAGATCTGAAACACATCATGTCCTCCTCCAAATGGTTTAAAAATAATTTTGGAAAAGTCAGAGAGAAAAGGCTTTTGGAGACCAACTGAGATGACATGATCTTTAACAGCCCATTTATGCTAACTCTTCACCAGTTCTCACAAATGCTTGGTTGCAGTTCTTGCTGAATTGAACTGAACCTTTTGTATTTACTCAGGTCATCTTTGTCTAATATTGTTCATCAGCTCTTCGATTATTTCTGCAGATTGGAGTCCCTCCTCTTGATCTGCCAGCTCTCTGTTGGCCTATCCTCTGTGGTCTCTTTGCAGGCCCTCCTTCAGTGACTCTGTCTGGTGTGTCAGCCTGTAAAGCTTCTGTGCTACAGTACATCCTGTTGATAGGAAGCATCCTGTGCATCATCACTCCCAGCTGCCTGTGGGTTCAGCTGGCTCAGACTGGCCCATCTGTGTGATCCTCTGCCAGATAACTGGGGTTTGGCTCTGTGTGCGCCATCCCTCTCCAAATAATTTGCCAGAAGAAAGTGGTATGGAGCCCAGAGAAAGAAAGGTGTGGTTTAGACCGTGAGCTCTGCATTTACTCCTCTGCCATAGGGAGAGGAGTAAATGCTGCTGCTACCCCTGCTCTCCAGAGATCACTACAGATTGCATTTGTGTAATAAAGGACCAAGTAGTCCTGTGCTTATAGATAGATGTGTAAGGATGAGTTCCAGGTGTGGTTGCGATGCAAGAATCTAATCTTGTGTGACATTTAAATGCCATGACCACTATTGATATATGGTTGAAGTGCCTCTGAGGCAATGTTCCCACTCCAATTGTCTTTTATATGTTTTGAGGAAAAATCTAATAAAAGAAACATGAACTGAATACCTCTACATTTTTGTCAGCCTACCTTCTATTCTCTGACTTTTCATTGGTGTGAATGAGGCTCAAAGGATCTCTGTGAAGGTCAGTGCTGAGGGAGTGTTCAGAAGATGTGCACTAGCTGGAGGTAGAGACCGACATAATCACACAGACAAATGAGGCTTCTTTAAAGTAAAAAAAAGCTGCAGCAGGGAGACAAAAAAGTTGTTTTGACAGCCCACAGTCATTTATCTGCATTCGCTCAGATATGTGGCGCATGTGTGCATAAAGCACAAAATAAGGAAGCCAAAGAAAGCAACAAAATATTTCTTTGTTATTGTCCTTCAAAATGACTTTTATGAGTGATTTCTGTCCACACATACTAATGCCTCCCAAATCCACACAGAGACGTACAATAAGTGTCCATATGGCTGGTTTCTGATTAGTCATTATTGTTAGGTTTCAAAAGTCTTGGGGTTAAAGATTAATTATTAAACATATGGAGGTTCCTGGAAGAGTGGTGCTAATTATAGGTTACATATAAATGTCCTCAATTAATTTACTTCATAAATTTAAATTAATTGCTTTGTAAGTATAACCTCTGTCTTTCGGTCACTGCTCTGCAGGTCAGCAAACTTGGAGAAAACACTTTAACTTTGTCAACAAAAACAACAGCACAAAGCCTTTCTGTGTGGAGTTTGCCTGTTTGGAGCTATGTCCTCAACAAAACATGCAATCCAAAATATTTTCCGCACTATAAGGCGCACCTGATTATAAAAACAAAACAAAATTCAAAATGACATTTTTGGGGGGTGCGCCTTATAATCCGGTGTGCCTTATAAATACGGTTTATAAGGCGCACCGGAAAATACGGTTTCAAAGAATACCCTTAACACTTTACATTTTAATTATTTTTGTATGCCAAAGTCTCACAAAGACAAAGGATGATTTCACTTAAAAGATTCTGTTCATTTTTCATCTTCTTGGGAAGAACATTAGATTGCAAATGAGAAAAACACAACAGTACTATATAATTATTTACTTTATTCAGCTAATAAGAGCCATTTACACCTTTTATTTATGCAGTTGAGCCTCCCACCACTAGGGGAGTTGTTGCTTCCACTACACTGCAGTTCTCATTTGCCTCCAACCTTTACGCCGGTGTTGCACTGAGTGGAAGCGCAAACACAAGAGCAAAAGTTTTTTGACTGTGATGCTTTTGGTTTTTGTTTGCAAATTGTAATTTATGTTTAATCACTAAATATAGTTATGATGAACTGTTTATAGCCAAAAAAAATGTATCTTTATTGGTCAACTGGTTATAGTAGTGTTTTGGTTTACTACCTATACCTATTGTGCAAATTTAATGAAAAAAAGATAACTAGAAAGATCTCAGAGATCGCAGGCCTGAGCCAAGGCAGCTCAGTTTCTGGTCATAGTGGGATACAACAATGAAAATAAATGATGATTTACACAAGCGGTCCGTTTTAATGTTATTTTATTATTAGTTTAATAGTTAGTCATGAAGAATAATTTTTGCATAATGGTGGTTTTCTTCTGGATCTAGCGCCATAAATGTTGAAGATGTATCAAATCCATGAGCACATTACTGAATCAGCAGATTTACACTGCAATTTGGTGTCAGTTTCATGTCTATAGCTTCATTTGCTACCATACAGTAGCTATTTACCCTCAACCCCTGTAAGTACTGTATAAGTATTCTGCATCACTATATCCAGGATATTGTCCATATCGGGATCAAACTTTGTGGTTTGATAGTCTATTATGGTGCTATCTTATTTTTTTTTTTTGGCGAAATATTCTGGGGGTTATTTGTGACGTTACAAGGAAAAATGTTGCTCTCTCACAACGTCGAAGAAACCTTTAAAAATCTTCTGGAACCAGACGATGATCCAGATCACTACCAGAATCTAACTGATTGGTCCTTGTGCCATTTCTGATCTACAGTAGCCTGAAAATTTCATCTGAATCTGTTCATAACTTTTTGATTTATGATGTTAAAAAAACAAACAGTTAAATTACAAAGGTAACCTCCTTGGCAGGGGTAATTACACAAAAGTTAATTTTCAACTTTCAACCAAGACTCTCATGTGTATCATGAATGCTGGTTCTGCAGGAGCAATGTAGACTTGCAGCTTTATTTGGTATAAAGTTAAGTTTCTTTATAATCTTTTTTTATGTGCGCTTGACCATACATCTGAGCAGTAAACAATGTGAAAGAAGACCAATGAATGAATGGCCATTCTAACTGAATCGTTTCTCAAAGAGTTAGAACAGCTCTTAATAAGGGACACCGCTCTGCCCATTTTACCAACAATTTTAGTGATAATAACTGAAGATCATATGGGAGTGCAAGTATTCCCTGTTAGTGATCAAACATTACTCCAGTATTTTCAGCTCATGCAGTTTTAGATACTAGTAAGTGAATAATTAGATGACAATTAAAAAACAAATTAAGAATATCTGTTGAAATACTGTAGTGTGCTTAATTTGGAGAGCAAATGAGAGAAGTTTGCCTGTGATTATCCAGACAGCATATTCCTGAGGTCACCCATAGTGATCCTTAAGAGGATTTTAATTAAGCTGCATTAGCTGTACCACACCAGAAATGACTGGGTCAAGAGACTTTGATATTTACGGTTAATGATCATGTGGGAAGCACACTCACTGTAAGACTCAGCCTCAAGGGAAGTATTCAATGGTAAGCTTTACACAATTACCATGGGCTGCTTTAATTTTCCAAATGAAGGTTTGGGAAATAAAAAAAGAGAATACATCCAGTAGGTTTCTCCCACTTTTGTGTCTACCGCTTTCCTCACCATTGCGTTTTAATAGCTTCTACAACTTTGTACAAGATGTCACAATTTAATGGAACACGTTTGATGTCATGTAAGGGGTTTGGAGCTGGACTTTAATAAGGCCGTTAAGTGGTAATGAGACTGAACATTGCTCTGTGAGGCCATGATGACTGCCTCGGTTGTGAAGGCCCACTGTTCCCCAAGGGCGGAGGCACCCAAATGTTAACTGGATTACTTTAACTTCCTTGAAATAAACATAATCCTTTAGCTGCTGAATGCCTTTGTCTTTTCTATATTTTACATATGACCCCTTAATCTGAATAAATGCATCAAATTAGGGAACGTTAGGGCATTAGGATATTTTCTTTAATTCCCTCTGGATTTTACAAATGCCCTAATCATGTGCAGCATCCCTCTTCATCTTATAAAATGGCATTGATTGCTGTTCCTGAAACGGCAAATGTAAAGTAAATGCAGATTTATGATGGCTTTAGTGACAGCACAGACAAATTATCATCCCCAAATCTCGTGATTAATACCTTGACAAGGCCTTCAGAATGTAAGGTGAACCTATTACAGAAGCTGCTGTTACACAGAGAGCAGATGGTACAGTCTTCAGAGCAAATTAATTATACACTGGTCAAGGTGGGTGTCCAGGTCTCTGCATTATTTCTGCATCCCTCAACCCCAAGTTTAATTATACCCATTTCCCTTTGTGTCATAAAAAGTCAAATCTGTGTAAAGATTCAACCAGGAGGGTCGAGCATGTTTGTAGATTTTCCACTGAGCACCGAATGGCTGCCCCTATTGAATTCTAAGCTAATCTTTGTGAATTTATTGTGGCTTCCCATCTGAACAAATAAGACAAAAGGACTGTGAAACCAATCTGTTTAGTTCCACAGGTGATGCAAACAGTACAGGCACAGACTGGCAGATGCAAACTAACTAACAATAGTGCACCTAAACCATGAGATTAGACAGTAGCACTACTGATCTGACAAGGAAAAACACGCAAAGAAACAAACAAATGGTCATTGGTAATGTGGTTGAAATGAAAAATCCACACTTTCCACTGAAAGAGTCAAAGTGTGAAGAAGAGTGTTTTACTGAAGGTATTGGTCTTGTCTCTGTCTCAAGTGCATCTTGTCTTAGTATTGGACAAAAACAACTTGAGAAACTTTGTGGTTGAACTGTGAGTAAATCAAAACCTGGAGTACCCTCAATGTCCACTGGGGGCTTGATTCAAAAATAGAACAATTTCCACATCTTAAGACTTTACTGCAGAAAAAAAAAAAACATGTTTACAGCTTGAAACAATAGTTTTGGTCTCTACAGTTTATTTCCTCCTCTGAGCACTTAATAAGGGATGAATTTTTATATAACTACGCCATGATGATCCAGACCCTGATAGTGGTGCACAATTAAGGGCAAAGGCAGTTTGATTGACAAGTGTGTCTGAATCAGAGGCTTCACCATTTTAAGTCAACCTACCTCTGTTTCTTCACACTCCATATCCAAAATACTAGTCCTGTAGACCCGGTAGAGTTGGGGACAGAAACAAACCAAACCATCTGAATGGTTCGTCATCGGCTGTGCGCCAAGAATGGCATCTAGTTCTTCATATGAAGGAAAGTTGTCCTTGTCTTCTCCCAAACTGCCACTTCTCCTGTTAAAGATTTGTTTTTTGGGCATTTCCCTTTATTTGATAGCTGCAATAGAGAGATACAGGAAATATGGCAGGTGAATGTGGGGGGTGACATGCACCGAAGGGCAGGGCTGCTCTGATCAGGCCTGAGCCAAGGGGTTGCGTGCGACCAGGTAAACCACTGAGGCACCCCACTGCCACTTTTATGCATGCCATGTATTTTTAAATATATTTTTGGCAGAGTTTTTACACCTGTATGCAGCACTGCTTACCTGTATGGGTGAATCCCAGAGTCTCCACTTTCCTGCTAATTAGTTTGAAAACGTCATTGTTCTTGTGACTGCTTACCAGCAGCTGTTATATATTTTCATCAGAGCTTTTACCTTGTCCTCACTCTTTGACTGTGAGCCATTTCTCCTGGCTTTTGTGCTCCATGTGCATTTGTTTTAGCTATGTTTACCCACAATGTCCTGCACTATAGTCTGCTTTCTGCAGTTGGTTCACGTGAACCAGGCTGAGACCTTTGGTTTTAGGTGGACGAAAGTTTGCTTCTTTGATCTGCACAAAAGTTCAGCTGCACATTCACACCTTCCCCAAACAAACCAGACTTTTTAAACAGGGCTGGTGTGGATGCACCCTAGGGCAGTTTTTTGATTGGAAGCATAGGCAGTTTTGCCAGGATAAGCTTCCAAAGGGCTCTTCAGAAACCTATGCGTCTGCATTAGTGGACAGAGTAGTAATAGTATCAATAACGTGTCCCGAACAGCAAAGGTGGCGCACACTTGCACCACCTTGCAGTCTCCGGCTATTCTTGTGATCGGCCAGTATAGCACTAAGCAGTCTGTGTCTTGAGGAGCCTCACTGCACTTTGGACAAATACAGTCCTGATCAAAATTTTAAGACCAGTTGAAATATTGCAAGAATGAACATTTTGCACTGTTGGATCTTAAGAAGGTTCTAAGTAGTGCTTCACAATGCAAAAAGAAGAAATGGGAGTGAGACAAGAAAAAATTTTGAGTAAGCA